>BDUI01001534.1:91944-107670 GCA_002335545.1 Apodemus speciosus | reverse complement strand
AACTCCCGTCGCTGGGGTTGGAGATGCACGCCCTGCCCGGGGTTTCTTAGGTGCTGGGGAGCAAACTTGGGTCCTCGTGCTTGTGTGGGAAGCTCTCCACAAGCTGAGCCTTCTCCCCAGCAATCTGAACTTTGGATACATGGGAAATGATGATAAATTATATTTCTTCACACTCTGAGTTGTTCTTTAGAAGAACATCTGCACACACAGCTTGAAGTCCCCTTACCCCAGCTGAAAACATATCTTTTTTGGCTTCTGTAAGGTTATCAAGACTTCTGCCCAGAGCTCTCTGGGATCATGTGACCAYGGTTGACATGGAGACTTTTTGCAAGTTGTGACCTTGCGCAAATGATGAGCTGGAGTGAGAGGAATGGGTGTGCTCAGGGGCATGTTTCTCTTTAGCAGCTCCCTGCCTATGTAGCTCCAGTGGCGGTTGCTAATAGCGTTAAAGAAGTGCACAGTGCTCTGTTTTGTCACAAGATGAGGCTACCTTCTGCATTTTCTTTATATCCATGGTTTCAAAAATGAGTGTAGAGTAAGATCTAAAATAATAATTTGATTCTGTGTTCTATGAAAATCAGTATCAAACACAATAAAAATTTCTTTCCAGGTCTTTGATGCCTGACAGACAAGGCTGGGATGGGCCGGAAAGGCCATATTGTTTAGGTCTTGTCTTTGATATTTTAAAATCATAATTCCTAAGAAATTTAGTCTGTGATACAGTTCTGTTCCTTATGGTATTATCTGGAATGATGTCTGGGCTGACTGAGAAGTTGGTAGCTTCTATGCAAGGGATTTAGTGGACTACCTAGATCTGTTCAGGGGATTTCCTCAGGCTCTGTACAAAGGTTTTAGTGGACTGCTTGCATCCACTCACCCAGTTTTCCTCAAGCTGGTTTTTGTAGCTCGGACTAGGACTCAACAAAGTATCTCATAGTTAGTCTGTGAGATCAAACCAGCAGCTAACTGTCAAGAATGTGGAAAGAGGCTCTTAGGGAAGGAAAGACGCAGAGGAAGACAGTAATCACATACTGCATCAAGAAGTAGATGACTCAGCAGCTGGGAAGCATCACTGCCCTTGTACACTGGAGATGTTGGGTGGCTCACTATTACCTGGGACTCCAGATCACCATCCCTGCCTGGCCTCTGTGGCTTTGGGAACCTGAACACGCATGCAACATTCATGCACTCAGACATTAAAAATGTAATCTTAAAAAAAAGTTAGGGTTGGGGTTTGGGAGAGGCTRGAAAGGAGTAAAAAGTATTTCAGGAGGGGAACAGAAGGGAGCACGGCAGGGAGGAAGCTAGGCATCCCCATTAGCACAGGGAGAGAAGTAGACCCCATTTCACCCTCTTACTGTTTGCTTTTACGGAATGGTGGGGGGAGCTGCAGTGGCATACGAAAGCTGRCTGTAGTGGAAGCCCTCTGCGCACTCCTTACTATTGCTTACTGTGGTCTATTTGCCCAGTCCATTACAGGCTCATGACCTACTAAACCCCCACCTGCCTGGTCTCAGTGGGATCTGGTAGGCAATGTGGCTCCTGGCCTCAGGGGTTGGGCTTCTCCTGAATGGACAACCAGCAGTTGTAGGCTAGAAAGGAGCAACTGGCGATTAGAAGCCTGACTAGTGGTCATTGCTGAAGGTCCTGGTAGGTGGAAGGGTCACACCGAAGATGGGAGATTTGACAGCAAGCATCCCTGGCCGTRTGATGGGAGAGACTGATGAGAATAAACGGTGACTAGGTGACTGACCGCAGGCACATCCTGCTGGGTGGACCTAGCACACCAGAGCTGATGGAGCTCAGTACAGCAAGAAAGGAAGCTAAGTGACTGGCTGCAGAAGTAGATCTCAGCCTGGCCTCTGGTATCTGTGAAACATCCCAGAATCTTTCTGAGTACCCACAAGTGAGCTCATGTGCTATATCGAGCTACCTTTGAAATCACAAAGGCGGTCAACAGCAGTCCCTTCCTTGCAAAAGCGAACACTTGCATAACCAGGCACCAGGCTCCAGGGAAGGCTCCTGGTGATCCTTGCAGAGACAATCCCAGCCCTATTCTGACAGCTTCTGGGATTATGCCTATGTTATTATGTCTCCCAGCACCCCAGTTTCCCACTAGAGAACTGGGGCAGGAGATGCTTCCTTTATGGACTGCCATGGGAACTTGCAGTCATCCCTCTGTATCTATGAGCAATGATGTCATCGTCACCTAGGGACCCAGTCCCTTCTGGAACATGGTCTTGTTTTTGTATGTTCCTTACTTGTGCCCCCAAGCGTTTGGTATTACCTCTAATTACTGAAAATTCCAAATACAATATTAATTCCATTTAAATGGTTGCTTTGTGTATTATAAGCCATCTCAGGTTTGCTCATGATATTTATTGCAATATAAGAATCACATGCAAGTTGTCCCACCACATTGCCTATGGAGTAAGGACAAAACCATGCTTGTAAATGTTACGTATAGATGGAATCCTTCCTGTTTTTGCTTTGTAGCTTGTTGAACCGAGCTGTTGACAGTGACCATGCTGTATATAACTGACTCTGTTGTGGAGGCATGCCCTGTACACCCAACTTGGCTTTAGTGCTGTGTGGTTCTGGGAACAGAGTTGCGGCAGCGTTGTTCAGTGGGGAGACACCTAGTCGAATGGGGGCCTGGCCTCCAGTCTTGCTGTATTAGCTCAATGAGAAGCTTAAGTCTTCCTAAGATCCTGGAGGTTTACAAAGAGGTTGTGGAGAACATGTTACACATGATCCATTGGTTACATGGATCCTGAGGACCCACTATCTTTCCCAGCCTGGGTGTCACTGTGCRAATACCTCCAGATCRTGCTCTGCACCTCTTGGTAATGTGGTAAATAAATGGCTAAAGGAACACAATACTTTCAAGTCTTTCCTCTGGGATTGATGAGCTTGGGCCCATTGTGAAAGATTCTCATATTGCTTCTGCCTCACTCTTTGGAGAATGATTCAGTATTTTTAATAATGAGTTTCAAAGCACCTTGTATTTCAGAATTAACCATCAAATGTGTGCATTGGGTCAGGTGCCTTAGGGTTTCCATTGCTGTGAAGAAGCACTATGATCAAGGCAGCTCATAAAGGACAACATTGAACTGGGGCTGGCTTACAGTTTTAGAGGTTCAGTTCATTATCATCAAGGCAAGAAGCAATGTGAAAGCATGGCAAGATCCAGGCACACATGGCACTAGAGAAGGAGCTGAGAGCTCTGCGTTTTGATCAGAAGGCAGTCAGGAGGGGGTCTGTCTTCTTGAAGGCAGCCAGGAGGAGGCTATTTCTGCACTGGGTGAAACTTGAGCATGGGACCTCAAAGCCCACCCCACTGTGACACACTTCCTCCAATAAGGCCACACCTGCTCCAACAAGGCCACACCTCCTACCTGGGCCACTTTCCATAGGATGCACATATTCAAACTACCACATCAAGCAACACAGGGAATGGTCCAGAGTTTCCCATGAGACTCATATTCCCTCCTGCTCCTCAGAGGAGCAACCAGGAATCCCCAGTTACTTCTTTTATCTTGGCTCTTGTCCTACCATAAAAACCTCTTAACTGCCTTAGCCTGTTTCATTTTTTAAAAAATCTTACTTCTATTTCTCCACCCATTTTGAAAAATAAGTCGATTAGTCTAAATTCATGGCTTGTAGATCTTTGCATCTAGAGCTTGAAATATTTCTTTTTTATTTCTTCTTCCTTCCTCTTTTTTGTTTCCTTCCCTCTCTTCCTTGTTTATTTTTTTCTCCTCACAGTTTCCACATCTCGCCACCACTCTTACTGCATCCTGTCATCATAGTCCTATATACTTAGAACCAAATATAGGGTGGGATTCCAGCATTAAATATTAAATAAGTACTGGGTCATGGTAGTACACACCTTTAATCTCAGCACTCAGGGGATAGAGGCAGGTGGATCTCTGAGTTCAAGGCCAACCTGGTCTATAGACCAAGTTCTAGACCAGCTCAAGCTGCACAGAGAAACCCTGTCTCAAGAAATATATTATATTTATATTAAACAGGAATTTTAGACAGAACATCCTTGACAATGGAACATGGGTAATATTTATGAAACACAGTAGAGAAGGATATCACTTTATGTTACAGAAAGAACAGTTAGATATCAAATCTGATAATAAATAAAATAAAATGGAATACTTCAATATGTTCAAACCATTTTCCTAAAGAGACTACCTCCACTGCTAGAAATCTTGAGTAGTCTCATGCTCTGTCATCTGGAATCAATTTCTTCAGGATGGATGGACTTGGTATCCACTCTGGAAAGAGAACCACCTTTTCTACACTTGTTTGCATTTTGCCTTAATGTCTTCTGGGGCCTTCAGTTGTTTTAGGATTTTTGTTTTTTGTTTTGTTTTGTTTGTTTTGTTTTGTTTTGTTTTGTTTGTTTTGTTTTGTTTTGTTTTGTTTTGTTTTTCTCTGTCTTTTAAAGGTTCCTAACCTTTTGACCTTGATGTTGGTAGTTTTAAGTGTTGTCTGTTCTGGCTTGATATTTGTGCATTCTCGGCATGAGTATCTCAGACAGGTTTCTTCACTGAGATGCTTTCTTCTGTTTCCTCATTATCCAGCAGCAGCAGCCATAGCAGCAAGTCTTACCTTTTCTGTGGGACCTTGCTACCATTTTGTGCCCAGGAATTTTATTCCAGCAACATGGCTGCTCTGCCAAGGGATCACATCCAAAGACATGATCTGGTCAGAATGCAGACATGCCCTGGGTTACAGTATGATCTAGCTGGAATACAGGCCCACCTTTAGTATATACCTTTAATGCCTAACAATGAAGGTAAAGTTAGTTTGTAGAAGAAAGTACCACGTTTGACAGTGATTTCTAATTGAGGGGCAGACAACATAACACATCAAACATTTGACAGAATGAGTCAGTGGAGGACAGGAAAAGCAGGCTCCTTAAGAGCAGTAAGAGAGAGGGGGGAAAGGAGGGGGAGGGGGAGGGGGTGTGGTCTGTGTGTGGTCTCACGCCTTGGGAGCATCTAATTCATGAGGAGTGAGCATAGTCACAGTATGACCAGGCTGGACATGGACGGTCATCCCTGTATGTTATATTTCTTCGGCCACGAGCTTCCTCGCCCTACTCTAAGGTAATAAGCTCAGCATAGGCCAGTCCCTTGGGAGTTGGGAGCCCCTGGCATGCCCAGGAAGTCACCACCTGTCAACAGCATATGGCACCGGGCATCTCTACAGTTCCAACTGCCCTAGCAGCTGAGGTTTCCAACTGTGCACTCAGCTGACTTGGAAGACGACAGGGCTTAGCCAGTACTGACCTTGGCCTGGTAACCTTCAAAGGCTCCTGGGAGATGAAGCAAGTACACGGGCCCCTGAGAATATCCCTGACTCTCCTCTTCAGTCCCATAGGAAGTCATCCCAAAGCCTGCCTGGGCAGCCTCCTACTGATAGAAAATGAGGATTAGAAGAAAATGAGTCTACGATAATGCTGACTGTAGACTAAGAAGGCTGAAGTCCCCTCCCTGGTATCCCAGCTGATCCATTCAATACTCACAGCCAGCTCGTTAAGTTAATACCCACTATCCTCCTAGTGGGAAGGGGACCTTTTACTGCTCTGCTGGACCCTGAAGTCCTTCAACACATAGCAGACTCACCCTGACATACAGCAGATACCCTCATGGAGGAAAGATTCCCAATGTGAGGAAAACCCAAGCATGGAAGTGCCATGTGTATACAAACCACATACCAGGCACTTTAGAACACTCGGGACTTTATAGTTCCTTGTTCTGTCCAAGTTCGCATACCTGACCTAAGGAAACTACATCTTAGTGAAGCATGCTTGCCTGAAGCCATCTGGGGGAAATGTGCTGCAGCGTCCATTCAGGGGAAAGAAAAAACTGGATACAGAGCTATCTGTTTCCTTCTCAGGTTTATTTAGTACCTGACTGTCCCTGCCCCAAGATTGGCTTTGCTGCTGAGAGGCCAAGGCAGCTCAGCTTGAACAATGTCGTGTTTTTGCTTTCAGTCAAAGCTTCTAAATCAAGAATACAAATCAACCGCAGTTCTCCTCCAGCTGTGTTTCATATGCTTTTCTGAAGCAGGATGCACCGAGTGAGTCCCAGCAGACACAGCAAACAACTTCATCCGCAGTACCAGGCTGGCAGGTTACAGGCAGACGCAGCTAAAGCCCAGAAGGCGCTGTCACATCGCAAAATCAAACGCATCCAGAAACCGCTGATCAGACCTCAACTCACGAGCCATCTGAAATAATGGCAGTGGCGCCAAACCCATCACTTAACCCAGAATAATGTTTATCTTTCTTTCTATCTGTGGCCTGTTGCTTCAAGTGATTCCTCATGAATTAACGAGCCCACCACATATCAATACTTTGTGTTTTTTAAAAGCAAAAGATAAAACATGGGACCAAGTTTTTCTCTCAGCGACTCTTTTTCTATTGTATCGATGTAGATAGAGATGAAACAATGAGCTCAAAATGGCTCCCTAACTCATTTTTTTAAATGGCTTTTATTTTTATCAGTGATGACTGGCGAAGGCTCTTATCTTGGAGAGCTTTAGACTGAGGTCATTGAAATGGTCCAGTGTTTAGAAATTCTTATAAAACCTAACTGCCCAATTGGGTTGGAATCCTGCTAAGAACAGGTTTGCCTGTGCCAGGCTTGTGCCCAGTTCCATTTGGTTCCTGGCAGAACAAGCTTTGAAGAATGGCACTTGGTTTTGTTTATTTGGCACTTCAAATTCTGGACCTGCTGGCTCTCTTCCCAGTCAAAACTGCGGAGGACCGAAGGTGTGGAGTGCAGTCTCTCAGGGTGAAGTCATCAGAGCTGACAGCAATGTGCCACAGAAGGTGTTCAGGCTGTGTGGCACTTGCTGTGGGTGGATGGAATATGCTTTTGGGTGCAGGGTACCTGGGTCCTAATGTGCCACAGAGGGTATTACATTTCATGACTCCTGAGTTCACATACCAGCATACCATGTGAGCGCTGTATGGCACAAAGTCACAGATGCCATGGAGAATGCTTTGTGTTTCGTAGCACCCAGGTGCCATGTGCTGTGGAAGGCGCAACTGGCTGTGTAAGGGTGGTATAAGGTGAGCTTCATTGCTGTTCCTTTGGCTAATCTAATCATGTTTCCTGGACCTACAAATATCTCCTTCCTCAAGAAAGAAAGCACTGACAGAAACACACTGGCTTTGCCTCTCCTCCGGAGATTGTGTAGATGCCTCCCTGAATACGGTGGGACAGATAGATGCCCCCCCCTCCCGAATACGGTGGGACAGATAGATGCCTCCCTGAATACGGTGGGACAGATAGATGCCTCCCGGAATACGGTGGGACAGATAGATGCCCCCCCCCGAATACGGTGGGACAGATAGATGCCTCCCTGAATACGGTGGGATAGATAGATGCCTCCCTGAATACGGTGGGACAGATAGATGCCTCCCTGAATACGGTGGGACAGATAGATGCCTCCCCCAATATGGTGGGACAGATAGCTGCCTGTCCTACTTTCCAGCCATGAAAAATGCATGCCCAGTGCCCATGCCCCAAGCCTAATGAAAGATGGTCTCTTTGATGCTGTTTGCACTGAGTTCCCACTGCTTGATTTGTAGTGTGTTGGGTTAACAGTCTGAGCTCTGTCTTTGCATCATTCTGTAGCACAGTAGGCAGCTGAAATCTAAGCATCATTCAATAAAGAGAAAAAAATGCGCCTTTTAAAAGTGGGCTGTGAGGCCTTAAAAAATAAATAAATAAATCTCAGTGCGTGAACTTTACAAGCTCAGAAATGATCAAAATTGATTTGCTCTTTACTAAGAATATGGTGTCCGAGGCAAGAGGCCCCTGTTTCATGTATTATCTCCTCTACCAGGGCATTTATTTCTGTGTAAAAAACTGTCTCTTACTTAAACCAGGGGCTGGAGTGATGCTCAGCAGGTAAGAGCACATGCTGCTCTTCCAGCACCCAATGTTGGGCCACCCAAGACCACCTGTAACTCCAGCTTCTGGGGACCTGATGTTCTCTTCTGGCCCCCTTGGGTACCTGCACAGATGTACAGACTCATAAAGTAAAGAAGTAGATTAAAATATAAGTCCAAAGCAGTGGGTAGTGTTGCCAATGGAACCACCAAACAAAAAGACAGAAAAATAATAAAGTGTTTGAACAAAATTCTGCTGTTTAAGTGGATCTAAGTAGGTCATCAAATGCATTCTTGGGATTTTCCACCAAGGTGCAAAGAAATCATGTACTAACATTACAGGGCCCATGTGTGAGGCAAGAACAGCCACACAGAGTGGGTACCGCCAGGCCTTTTCTCACAGCACCTCACTAAGTCACAAGAGCAGGACAGAGTAGGCGCTCACATACAGCGAGACTCGGTAGCAGGAAGCCACTTCCCGGGGTTGCAGAGGGAGGCCTCGTGCATGGGCTTCGCAACAAGAGCCCGCATCCCTGTTTACTCCTTCCTACCACGTGAAAGCTCCTTTTTGCTAACTTTTTAAAGGAAAAATTCTTTAAAAAGTAGTGAACAAACACCTCCTTGTTGAGCTGAAATAATGAAACTACTCGAAGAAAATGTGAACTGGAACCAACTGGGAATTTATAACCCAAAATATAATATCCCATAAGAATGTTGAGATGACCTTGGATTGGATTAAGCTGTTTTCAGACACACACACACACACACACACACACACACACACACACACAAGGAGAGAGAGAGAGAGAGAGAGAGAGAGAGAGAGAGAGAGAGAGAGAGAGAGAGAGAGAGAGAGACGACACGGAAAGCACAAATAACCAAGCAAAAATAGTCATGTGGATCTCACGAAAAGTAAAAGCTTTTATACATTAAAGCACACTACCAAAGAAGAGAAAATAATATAGAATGTGGGAAAAATATTGATGAGTCCTGTGTCTGACCAGGAACTTATATTTAGCATAAATAAAATAGCAGATGAATAACCAGCTGAAAATGAAAGTTGTGTAAATCTTTTCCTTTAAGTCATTGCACCATGAAGATGGCGGCTACAAAGGTCTTATCCTTATTCTGTCCACCGTTGGTCCAGGCTTCAGAAGAATTTTTCTCTTCTGCTTATGGTGACTGTAGCATATCATAGATTCAGAATTTTTAGCTTCATGGGAGGAATTATGTTCTGCTCTAGTTGTGTGTGTGTGTGTGTGTGTGTGTGATTATTTTGATGGTTGGACAGCTCAGTCCATGCGGCTTCTTTTCAGGTTTTGTCCAGATGTTGTGTGTCTACATCCAGTAGTCACTAGTGCTGCTGGCCCAGCTGCATCAGCACACTTTCTCATCTCTGCTTCTCCCTCTATGAACCTGCTATGAACGTGTGATCGATCACTGCACCTATCCATGCCACAGTTTGAAAGCATCCCTGGGCAGAAAGTGAGTGTGCAGGATGGCTTCTGTGCTTTCTGTCTCTCSCAGCCAAGGTGCTGTATGGTCTGTGATCCACTAATCCATTCCCAAAATGCTATTGTGTAAGTCTTGTCTAGGATTGGCAGAGAGAGTAAATATGGCCACCCACAGGCCTGCCTGGCTAGGGACACAAGTCTTCTACTTCATTTCTAACCACTCTGGTCTTGGTATTCTTTGGCATACATGTTACAGTATCTTGATTCTTTCATGGAGAGAAGTTTAAGGTAAGACATAAATGAACCAGCCACATTCCTAGTCTATCAAATCTTCAGGCTCAGGGGTGGGAGAGGTGGAGAGAAAACTCAAATTCAGTTATTGGAGCTCGTGTAAGTTCACAACAGTCTGTAAGTCCAGCTCAGGAGGTTTTGGTGGACACCTGCACATATGTTGCAGGGATTCTTATACATATAAATAAAAAATTATGTCTAAACAAAGGTCTAAACCTCAGGTCTAAACAAATTTTAAATGGGGGTTAAAGATACACACACACACACACACACACACACACACACACACACACACACACACACACATATTCCCATATATAGATTCCCTTAAGAGAGGGATCTAAGTTGGCTGGTAAAGCATGGGAGAACACTGTGGAAGTCTCACTGTCTACATGAAATTGGCAACTGGTCCCTGTGTGATCAGATCTCATGGGAAGATAGCTTAGAGCATGCCGGCTGCCTTTATCTCCATCTGAGTCACTGCTCTGTATTCCGATCTGGGCCTCCCATCTTGATTGGCATCCAATTTCTCCAGCTCCCTTCTGCCTCCATTCACCTAGGAAATTCATTCAGATTGTAAGAGGGTCAAAATGTAAGCTGTCTTCTATGTCCCTTTCAAAGAACTGCTTGATTCTTGGACTTTAAATGAAGGAAGTGTGAGCTTTGTTCTGAACTGAGTCTAACTGACGGGGAAAAGTGAAGGGCCACCTACTCCCTGGCCCCAAGTCAGGCATCCCAACTCTGCTGGGCTCACCCTGGCCTGTGCATCTTTCTCTCTATTCCTCAGGTTCCGTCACAAACAGTCTGATTTCAGGAAGGCGTTACGAACTAAATTGGGCTTGGGGGATTTTGTTTATCATGGGGAAGATAAGGCCTTGACAGACAGGTCCTTGATCATTTCCCTCAATGTCATGAGAGCTGTAGAGAGTACAAAACATTGGATATTGGAGCAATCTTTCCCCAGCAGGATCACCTCCCTCAGCTACATAAGGCTTCAAATCTGTACTAGCTCAAGGCCAACCTCATCTTTAGCTACAGATGTGCTGTTACTTGCCTTCCCATTTTGGGCAAAATAATGCAGGTGTTGGCTATTCTGTGCTACTCTGCATTCTTCTTCAGAGGCAGCTTTTTGTCCTCAGTGTTCTGAAAGCAAAACCTCCCATCAGGTCACCACAGTGCCTCTGAAGGGTGATGTTCTTGCTTGGAACCAGAATAGGATCCCAGTCAAGACCAAGTCATGTGGTTCTTTGCATCAAGATGCCTGTACAGTGTCACTAAGACTTAGGTCTGTCACTTTAATGGGTCTGAGCATTTGCTTCCATGGTGGTCCAGTTTTCGTTTTTGTTTCTTTTTTTGTTTAGACATTGGACTCCATTAAATGAAACCCTGGGAGACTGTTTTCCATGGTACATTTGTCTCTCGGTGTAATGAGAGCAAAAGAAGTTCCGGAAGAATCGTCCGCAGCTCCCCTCCGCCTTTGCTTAGTTCCTGCCCTCATCCTACCTCAGTTCCTTGGGGTATAGGACATAGCTGGGCTGTCCTGCAGTGGTGGCTATCCTCTCATTGTATTTCCCTCATCGTACATATTCAGGGGATCAGCCGTGCTCCATACGTGAGACTGAGAGAGAGCAGGGTGATTTGTAGTCACCCACCTCAGGGTGCCAGGGAAAGCCTCTCTTCCGGTTGCGGGACACCTGAAGTAGATATCCAACTAGAGATTGTGTCTTCTTGACATTGGCAGTGCACATCTATCTGGTCCATTGCAGCATCGTAGAGCACAGCCTGGCTTTTGCTGTATTCTCAGCCAGTTACATGTTCAATTACATACATGAAGAATGCCTACTAGTGTTACATATGGAGGGAAACACTGGAAGGTGATGAAGGAAAATGCAGAGGCCATTTCTGCTCATTCAATAAATTTCACTCAATTTGCAGTGGGGCTTAAACCACAGCTTTATTGTTCTCCTGAATAAGTAGACAGGAACTCTTCTGGAGTCCAGACAGGCAATGGTCTCAGTGCTGGGACAGGAAGAGCACTTCAGTCTTCCAGCACTCCCATCCTAGTGTGTCTGGGCCTTAAGTACTATGGTTACCATGACATCACTCATGAGAACCTTCCAGGCAGTTCCCATGCTCAGGGCATGGGGTGACTGTGATATTAAAAGTAGCATTTGTTGCTCTTTATGCTCAAAGGTAATCAAGGTGAACCTGAACTCATTAGAAGCAGGCTGAAAGCTCATTTGCATGAGTAGAATGTAGATTGGGGGTTTCTCTCAGCTCAGACCCAGGGCTCCTCCTGAGCCCTTTTGTTCTTAATTAAGAGTGATCCTAGAGGATAGGAAAGAGTTCAGAATAGCATCCTCATCCCTACACCGGAACTCCAGTTTTCACTTCTGCCTTATCTTCAAAGCCTCATTCTCAGCCCTTAAAGCAGGTTCAGAAAGAGRACTCAAGGAAAGCACATGAAAAATACAGTAAGTAAAAAGAGCTACTTAAAATGCTTCTATACACAGAAGAATAATGCACACATTCCTAGCATTTATTATCTGTGATGTATCTACTTAATATTAATAATCTTCAGAGGAAAATAGCATCATTTTTTAAACGGTGTATAGTCTTCCTGTGAAATCTTATGCTACCATCTCCACTTACCTTGGCCCACCTTGCTAAGAGTTTGTTATCTTTTTCAATTTAATTTTGTGAATAACACAGGATCTCCAAAAGGAAAGCAAATATCCTGTCTAGGGCCAGACATGCTCATTCCCTTCAGCCACGATATGTCACCTATGTCTGGGGCTCCACCACGTCCCTTCCTTTTGTTCTTAATTTGCGGCCCCTGGATCCATGGTTGATGTGCGAGGTGTCATTGGCTTCAATGGCGATCATTCTGTCCCCAGAGATGGTTTATTACAAGGCTAGCAGCCCATCTAAAGTACTTGAATTGTTTTATAAATTCTCTCTCCAGTGAACACAGTCATTAAAGACTTGCGTGAAGAATAAACGCTTTTATAATGTGGCTGTGTCAAATTCTCAGGATAATGTTGTTATTGATTTAGTAATAGCTGGCAAATAATGACCACATTGGCTCTCCCCCCACTTCTGTTTTTTTTCCTGTGTAAAACCTTTGTTGAGCAACCACAGCCAAGGCAATAATGGCTGACAGTCTATTAAAATTCAACCTTCCTCGCAGCCAGAGAAAGGCTTCTGCGGGACCTCAGCTAATGAGCCCTGCTGCCTTGCTTGCTGGTTCCAGTGGGAACCTCTTTTATCTCAGATTCTGGTACTAGATGGGTTTTGCTGCAGCAGTGCAGGGGACACAAACAACTTTAGTAGCTCTCACTGGACACATCTCGAGGTGCAGAACAATTGACAACTTGATGAAATTTCACATGCCYATATAGAGCATATCTACTCTCTAAAACATGGGGCTGAGCTTTGGCTTGCTTTATTTATGTCTTGAATTCTCTGCACATAGTTTAAATTTTATCTTGAGATAATGTTGCCCATAGAGAACCAGTTACAGAGTCTTAGATGTTTACTGTGGAGTGGGGNTGTGTGTCTGTGTGTATGTTTGTGTTTGACGCACATGAGGAAGAAGTCAAAATACACAGGTATCTCAGGATGTGTATAATCGTATTGACAAAGATGACTAACTGAAGTTGTCAGAACACACATTTCCTCAACTCTGTGAGAGTTTGTATTTACTTCTGCTAGGAGGTTATAGCTGCTCTTACCAAGACCCAACAGGCAGAAATGCCCTCTGCTATTAGGTTTGCACATAGGTGATGATATGATCTGCCTTCAGAGTCAGAGCTCGGCCATTCTCCTGTGAAAGGAACCTGTAGTAGCAGCAGGCTCTGGGCACAGGGCGGAGAGCTGGGCTGATCTCTGGCTCCTCAGTTCTGGGTGTTGATCCCCAGGCTTCATCTAATCCTCACCCATCTGTGAGTGGGCCTGTATATTTGAAGMCTTTTCTTCAATCAATTGCAGACATAGAAGAGATTACTCTCTTGTTAAATATTTTAGATTTTTTTAAAAAAAAAATTACTCCAAAATGGAGTAAATAATGACAAAAGATGTACCTCTGTTTGAAAGAAATGTAGACAGCTCTTGGGAACCAGAACTTCTGTGGYCTCTTGCCTGTAGCCATTTCTGGTTGTGTTCTGCTTTCGAGCACTYGCCTGTGACTGCCCGAGGCCATGGGAGGAAGGTATACTAGCATTCCACAGCATTCCTTTCTTACCGATAAAAGAAAGTATGGGCCAGAAGAGAAAGAATCATGGGAATGAATATAGTGTTTATGGCTTGAATTAAAAGACCCAGCCTGGCACACAGCACAGCTATCAATCAATACAGAGTGTGTGTTGTCAGCAGCTTGATTCAGAATTGGGTGAGGTAGATGTCTCTGTGTGGAGTGTCATCAGCATCAAAGCCACTTTTCTGTGTATTACTTTTCTCATCCCCCACAAATCATGTTGCAGGAGATTGATGGTAATTGAATAAATTGCTGTGTGTACTTTAAGCTGGGCTTGTTGTAGGCAGAACAGATTTATTAGACGATCAGTTTGATTTTTCTCATGCCCATGCTCCTGGAGCACTGCTCTTCAAACAAAGCAGAGCAATCTCCTCAGGGCTGAATGAGCAGGCTGTTGTCTGGAGGCCTCATGATGATGTCTGTCATCACAGAGTCACAGAGGGAACCACTGATGGCCTCTCTGGCCAAGAGAGTCTCTGGGAGCTCTTTGCTTGGGTTTTTCATTGCCATAATGCCATTGTGATTTGACTTTTTACCTGATTCTGACCCATGTAATTTCTGTCTTACAGAGAGAGAGAGAGAGAGAGAGAGAGAGAGAGAGAGAGAGAGAGAGAGAGAAACTCTTTCCTAGTACTGGGGGCTTTGATCGCCTCGTTCCTTAGCAGACAGTTGTAGAATATTGTATGTAGATGGGTATGGTATTACAAAATACCAAATAGCATTTTTGAACTCTTACTTGTGGGGCATGAACAGAAGTCAATCAGGGTCACACAATCCACCAAGATCACTTTATACATCATGCAATTTGGCAGAACCTAGGAACCATGTATGGCCAATGCCATCACTCACAGACTGCCAGTAGCACTGTGGAAGGAGGGATATCTTAAAACACAAAACCTATGTGTTAAGTTCCGTAGCTATCTGCAGCTACTCCGGACTGGTTCTGCAAGAGAAAACTATGGGATGGATGGAGGAGCGTCACAAAAAGAATTGGGTCAAGGAGACACTGCCTTTCAAGACCCTGATTTTAATAAATGTAAGCCAATATATATTCTGGAAGATTCCCTCCCCCAAGGCATTAGGTGGAGTCTTGGGATCTTGCTGGCTCCGGATCTCAGCAGGCAGGTGGTTGGCTCCGGAATGCTTCCTCGGCTTCCAGGTGAGGCTGGGTTGTTCTATATAGAACAAAGGCCAGGAAATTCACAGGCTGAGGCATGAACAGAGCAGAGGCTGAACCACCTAGCTCGAATGCTGAAGTGGGGGAAGTGACACTATGTATCCTAGGATGCTGTATTGATTACTTTCTTATTACTGTGGCAAAATATTGGGCAAAAGCAACTTGAAGAAGGAAGAAGAAAGTTAGGGAAGGAAGGAGGGAGGGTTTATTTTATCACACAGCCCAGGATACTTACTGTCTGTCATGATAGGAATGTCATGGCAGCAGGCTCAAAGGCAATGGGACACATTACATCTGTAGCCAAGAGTCAGAGAGCAATGGATGCTTGCTTTCTCCTGGTTATTCATCCAGGACTCTAGCCCTTAAGATGCTGCCAGTATTCAGGGTAGGTCTTCCCAGTTTAGTTACACCCTCTGGAAACATGCTCAAAGGCACAGTCTCCTCGGTGGTTCTCTGCCCAGTCAAGTTTACAAAGATTAACAATTACCAATGTCTTTAAACCATAGTTTCTGGTGCAACAATAGATGATGTGTAGAGACTTAACAGCCCATGTTAGCTACATCGCCTAAGTAGTATTTCTATCAGATAAGTGACAAGAAACCTTGAAACCCTTGAGGTCTGTGAT
>BDUI01001534.1:63926-75982 GCA_002335545.1 Apodemus speciosus | reverse complement strand
GGTGGTCCTTTGTGGTATGTAAAAGCAGGCTGAGAAATGCACGGGACCAATCCAGTAAGTAGCGCCCTCCACAGCCTGTTTCATTCCCTGTCTCCAGGTTCCTGCCTTGACTTCCTGCCTTGGYTTTTCTCAGTGATGGACTGTGGCCGGGATGTGCAGTCCACATAAACCCATCCCTCCCCAACTTGCTTTTACTCACAGTATTAATTAGAGAAACAGTAAAGGTAGCTAAGGCCCTTCCCTTTTCCCTCTTTATTTCTGCAGTCATCCATCMACTCTTATACCAACCATCTCCACGATGGTCACGGCAACCTGGCATGATCTGGCACCTTGGCACCAGCAAAGAGCCAACACCAATCAGCCATTCTTGGGCATGTGCCACTGTAGCCTCTGCTGCTCAGTGGTGCTCAAGGTTCCGTTCAGCACTTTTGAGTTGTGATTTTTTTTTATTCTTCCCTCTGTGAAGTGGTCTGATGCTGGGTTCTGCTTTCATGGGCAACTGAGATGTAGAGAGAGACCAGCTCAGACCGCTCGCATGCACCTCAGACCCAGACATTACTTTGACCCTTATTCATGGAGCAAGATAGGAAATGACAGATGTCCTACGTGTACTAGATATTTTGCAAGAGTTCCCTCTCTAGAATATAATATTTCTGGACAGACCTTTTATACCCATGGCCATTTGCAGCATTCCAGTGTGCACAGGAGACCAGCTTTGTACAGTGAGGCAATGTGTGATAGAAGCAGGTGAGCTCACTAGCTGTACCATTCACCCAAACCTTCCAGGGAGTAGCTGGGAGCTCGGGGGTCTAGGGTCCTGACAGCCATGTTACCAGTGAGTGTGCCCAGCCATCTGCAGTCACAGGAGCGATTATGTCCCAGGGCAGAAAAAGTCCAAGAAGCRATCTATTTGTGAATAATATTCAAAACTGGAATATCATGCTGTTGGGTCTTTGTCTTCCCTGTGCAGGCTTGATTTGAGTCTAGATGTAGACATTTGAAAATCTTTGCACTCAATGGAAAGACACACCAAAGAGTCAGTGAGTAAGCCAGGTGAGAAAGGTGGCCTCCCAGCACCCTCAGGGGACAGAGAGGCAGCAACTGGCTTGGAATATGGAAGGTCCATTAGGAAGAGCTTTCAGTTTGTGCATAGTCTGTGAGTCTGCTTTCTCTAACACACCACACTTAAGTGTGCATGGTGTGGCACTGATGGTGAAGCCTTCAAGGACTTCCTGTCAGGACCCTCATATTCTCACTGGAGCCACAGTTGTCTCCCAGGGGTTCACAGAGAATGCTTCAGGGAGATGTTTATATAGTATTATTGCAGAATCACCAATGCTAGAGTTAACAGCAACTCTTAGTTATCAAGATGACATCACAGATGGATAAATGGCAGAGTAAATAGTATTAAGTAGTCAGTAGCTCATTCTGGAGAGCCATGCATGGCTGCTTCCAAAGGGTACAGAGAAGCACACAGCACAGCAGACTTCTAGACACTGTAAAGAGAACTGTGTGATACCACGACAAAGAGGACCCTGTATAATAACATATCTACAAGGCACAGACTTATATGAAATAATTCCAAATGTGTGAAAATTACTTTGCTAGCTTCTTTTCAATAGCACCAGCATTAATCTATTCTGGGAAGATAAACAACCAGGAGAGTTTTCTTCCTATAGTGCCATTGTGCAATATTAGTTTCTCTAAGGCTTTCTCTAAGCTTCATGGGAATGGATGGCCTTACCAGTAAAATATTTTAAAATCCTAAAGGACAGCCCTTTCTCTGTTCAACTTCTTAATCTTGCAATGGAGTCAGAATATTTYCAGCCCTGAAGGTTGGGATKCACAAGAGGGCTCAGTGACCACCTATGTCTGTGCCCAGTACTTGCTGAATCAGCGTCACTCAGCAACARTTCTGCTCMGGCTCTAGAGGCCATTGCTACCCATTGCCTCAGCAGAGGATGCAAGAAGAGCAGTGGACCAGGATGAGCATTCTTCCCATTTGGCTTCCTTCTCTGAACCTCACTGAGCTTTTGGTGTGAGCTTCAYTCAAATCTAGTGTTTCTTAGAAAGCCATAAAACATGAAAAGCCACAAGATATGCTCAAGAACATGTGTCTCATGACTGAAATGAACCATTAGTAAAAGGTAAATAACAATGTGAATTTTGAAACACGGTAAGGGATTCATGAGACCAGTTGATTTCTTTAAGTATGTACAAAATTATGCCTGTGAGGGACTATTGGCAGCTAATGGCTGTTGGAGGAGGGGGTGTATTTCCTCAGTGGTGTTGCCACCATGGCAGTAAATAACATGCTATGCATGCTCATGCAGCAGTTCTAATTAAACTCAGGGGGTCACATGCACACACACGGAAGGATATGCTCGGCCCCTGGGGCYTTCTGGGGTAAAGAAAGTTTTCAGTGAAGGAGGGATGGGAGAAGGCAGAGATGTGACAATGACTAGAATTCATTGTAAACCTATGAGGCTGTCAACAATAGAAAAATTAATTAAAAACTGCAAACCAATCAGTGGGGTTCTGGGCTACACTTCAGGTAWGACTCTCATTACTATCTTCACTTGGAAGTTCAGTTTTATAGCCTCTTGGTGTGTGTTTCYAGGGAGGTACATTGCAGAAGAAAGTGTAAAGCAACGGGTGGAGTTTTTCCAGGTAACTACCCCACTCAGAGAGTAGTCAGGAACCTTAAGATCTAACTCCCTCAACAGAATAGCTTTAAAATTTCCAAATAACAGGGCACATGAGAGAACTGGAACAATCCAGCTATCCACCTGAGCTGAGACTGCTTTTATTAATCTGCAGGACCTTGGTTCAAAGTCTCCTCTTTTTGGAGGCTCTGGATCTCTTAATGTCCTGGTTCTCTGGTTAAAGGAAAATCTTGAAAATAAATTGTAAATCTGTTTGGGTTTTTTGTTGTTTGTTTGTTTGTTTGTTTTTCCAAAATGAATCAATAAGCTTTTCTGGATTCTCAAAACGTGCTCTCGGAGAAGCCAAGTTTAGATGGAGAAGCCCAGGTCACTCTCCAGGGTCCTGAATTTATTTGTGGAGAGAGTAACGCTCTCTCCACATCCACATCCAGCTCCTTGGTTGTTTTTGTTTGCTTGTTTTTATTTTGTTTTTCAGTTSTTTAATTTGTAAGAAGGAACTCCAATCCAGGCTCAATTAAGGCTTGTTTTAAATAATCCCAGAATATCCTCACCTCCAACTGAGACCTCACTGTTCCCCTAAAGCCTCTAGCCTCAAGCCAACTCTGTATCCCACCCACCAATGGCCCAGTGGATACAAAAAGGCTGAAAAAAAACCCAACCCCCTTTAAGCTATAAGTTGTGCAAACATGAGCCCAACTGTATAATTTATTCTCAGAACATCATTATGAAACGTTAAGGCCATGATCAGCCCTCCTCATCTTCTAGACATCTGATTGTTCAATAAATAAAAAGGCAGAATTGGTTCATATAGTGAGTTAATTTTAATACTTCCAAAAGCAAGGGCAGACTTATCAACAGGCAGTCTTCATTTCGGTAAGAATCACACTACCAGGCTGTCTTACTGCCCATGTGACCAGCTGGACACACACATGCTGTGAACTGGAAGAAGGGTGGCTTTTAGGCAGTTGGGGCTCTTGGGCTGAATGAGTGTGCATTTCTAAGCTCCCACAGCACCCCCAAGTGGTGACATTCAGCTCAAAGTTGCTCCTCGTCTGGGGCTTCCAGGTGACTTCCTGGCTTTCTTTCTTCTGAACATGCTTGGTTGCTTTTCACAGATGACAGAATTCATCAGAGGGACATCAAGCTGAAAGCAGAGAGAGCAGTGTGTGCAGTGGATGTCAGCTGTAACACAGGAGATGCGAACCCAAGAGAGGCTGCTGGTGGAGTTGGGGCAGGAAGAAGCATGGGGAAAGGAGAGCAAAGAGAAGACTGTGAGACTGTGAGAGATGGATTTCTCTCTCCTGCCTCATATTCTTTATACAGGGCCTCATACTCTTTATATAGGTTAAGGCAATGAACAAACAACACATAGATACAGTCCAGCAGCCATGAAAGTAAACCTTTAGGACATAGGCTTGATTCCTGTAACCCAACTTCCCTTCCATGCTTTTTTAACACTAGACTTTAGAGGGTCCTTGAAAGACAGGTTGTGCATGTTGGTTCTTTTTTGTGGCTTGACCCCTTATGACAACAGTCAAGGTCAACAAATATGAAATTAGGGACAAAATTAACATTCAAGGCATAGACCTTAAATGTCCTCTCCCATATGCAATTCTAAAATGAAGCACTGCTAAGGAAATAATAAAAACACATAGATGTGTTGAGAATAGTTTCTTATCAGATACATTGGATATGATAGACTATGCATATCCACCAAGCTGGGAATCTTTCATTGTTTGGATAACTCATTCAGATAACAGGTGTTTGAAGGCCTGCCTGGCCTGTCTGCTGTTTGCTGGCAGGACATTTCAAGACTGTGCTGTCTTCTTGTGGCTCTCAGCAGTCTTAACAAAACAAATGTGTCCAATCTTTAGACATTATAGCATGAAAACTGTGACCTACAAATATATTGCTCTACATGCATAGCTATGCCAGGATTTCATGAGCCATAGGTCAGACAAGCTTGATTGTACTGCATTTTAAATAATATTTTATGGCACCATGTCAAGGTTTATATCATAGAAGCCTCTTTAAGGGCTTATATGTCTAAAAAGTCTGGAGTGCTGGAAAGTGTAAGAGTTTTATATATATATGTATATATATGTATATATATAAAATGTATATGTATGTATATATATACATATATATATAATTAACTGCTTATGGAATTTCCTTCTTGCACACATTGTATTTTGATAGTATGTATTTCCTTAACTCCTTCCAGATCCTTTTACTCCTCCTGACTCCGTGTCTGTGGGACAGTGGATTGTGCCAGGAAACTTGGTTAGGTTGGGCAAGTTCAGAGTCCCCAGCACCCAGTCACCTACCTGAGACAGTAGGTGGCTCCCTGCTCCYTACCAGATTCCTGGCCTGGAACACGGGCCACACTTCCCACATAGGAAATGTGACCTGTGGTTACATATCTCAGAACAGAGTTCTCCATGCTTATGAGGTATCTAGAAGCCCCGAGGGTTTAGCCAATAACCTTCCCTTCCCAGAAATTCCTTCCTGAAAAAAAGGTGTTTAATCTTTGGTCAACCCTGAGAAGGTGGTATGCACCCATTTTCCACGTTGAACAATCAATAAACAGTTTGGAATCAAGGACTGTCTTTCATTAGGAACCGCCAGGGGAGCATGGAGAAAGCCTTCACCTACAAAGTCACTAGAGCCTCATGCAGAAGGTCCCTCTGTGCTCCCAGACAACCACTGATAAGCTAAGGACTTCTGCAGATAAGCTAAGCTGGAGAGTTCCCCTCCCACCAGTCCTGGGCTTGTCCTCAGCCCACAGCATCTTCCRTTCTCAGTTCTTTTGTGACTTTCAGTGTCGTCTAGATGTACAGTAGAAGTGTGAGAGCTCTCAGCTCTGGCCTCATCACAGGCCTGTGGACCCCAAGCTCCATTCCCAACTTCCTGGGACCCAGTAGTGTCTGGATGTCCAGGAGTTTGAAAACCCCCTGCCCTGGGCTCCTCATCATGGGGCCTGTGGACTCCCACAATCCCTTCATTCCCAACTCCCTACGTTTCCAGCAGCGACTGGATATCTGGGAGCTTGGGATCCCCAGCTTCGGCCTTCCACATCATGGGCTGCATTTCCCCACATGCTGAGTGGTGYGTTGGCACTTCCCTGGAGCCTAGCAGTGGCAGGACAGAACACAAAGCCACATGTCCTCTATTTTCATAGAACCCCACTGATTCTGATTTGTACTTAATAYTCCTGGGTGCAGAGCCATTCTCTGGATCAGTGGTTCTCAACTTTCCTAATGCTGTGACCTTTTTATATAGTTCATCATGTTGTGGCGACTCCCAACTGTAAAATATTTTCATTGCTACTTCATAACTATTATTTTGCTACTGTTATGAATCATAATGTAAATATCTGATATGCAGATGGTCTTGGGTTACCAGTGTGACAAGAATTGTTTAACCTTCAAAGGTTCTTGACCCACAGGTTGAGAACCGTCACACTAGAGCTTGGAGTAGCCTAGATAAGAAATGTCCTGAGTAGTCTCGCGCGTTTGAGCACATGGCCTCCAGATCGTGGTGCTGTTTAGGGAGCTTTAGGTGGAATGCCCACCGGAGGAAGTAAATCACTGAGAATGGGTTTTGAGAGTTAAAAACCACCCACCTCTCTATTTTATGCTTTTCTTCAAGATGTGAGCTCTCAGCTTCCCATTTGTGCTGCCATGCATGCCTCTTTTGGCAGTCCCTCCCCTCCGTAATGGACACCTGTCACTCTGGAATGACCATGAGCCCAAATAAACCCTTCCTTCCTTAAGTTGCTTCTAGTCATGGTGTTTTATCTCAGSAACAGACAGGTAACATACAATGGCCAGCCTACCAGGGGACCCACCCTTAAAGAAAATGGACCCCTCCCTGCAAAAATATCATCAACTGTAGGGGTACATGAACTCCTCTGCCCTCCATGCTAGAATGCTGTCTCCGCCTATGCCAATCTAATGCAGACAAGAGCTTTTGTGAATTCCTGAGTTCAGGGCTCCTGTCCTGTCTGGAAGAYACTGTTTTCCTCAGGTCCTCCAGGCCTTTTGTCTTAACAGTCTTTTTACTTCTTCTTCCTCTGTGCTCCCTGGGCTCTGTGTGTGTGTGTGTGTGTGTGTGTGTGTGTGTGTGTGTGTGTGTGTGTGGCAGGCTAGGTAGTAAATATGTCTCATTTCTTGCTGAGCACTCTATAAATTATCCTCTCTAGACACTGAGCAGTTGTGGATTTCTGCATTAACTGCCAACCACTGTACAAAGAAACTTTTCTGATGAGATCTGAGAATTGCTGATTCCTGAGTACAGACTGAAGTGGTTAAGGCCGTGGTGCTCTTCTCCAGTCACATGCCTCCACATCTCCCCATCCTCTGTCCTGTCCAGGGCTGGCGCTCCTCTGTACCTCATCAGCCCTATGCTAGCATAGCCCCAAACCTCGTTTCCATCCATTAGAATATGCAAGAGGCTCTCACTACTGAAAGCCACTTTCTTCCACATGTTTCTGTYGAAGGAATGTACACAGACCAAGAGAAGGTCCTCAGCTGGAGGAGGTCCATTTTTCTCAGAATTAAGGATACTGGCATCCTAAATTCAAAGAGAAAAACAAACAAACAAAAACAAATACTAAAAAACCAAATGATGTGTCTTGGAAGACTATGTGTAACCATAGTATTTTCTGGAAGTTTGGGTAAGTTCCACCCTTCCCCCTTCCCTTATGTAATACCTAAAGATCTCAAGATCTCAAGCACTGATAAGGCCCTCCACTCTTACCATTCTCTGTGGTCTGAATGAGGAAACTCAGGCCTGATCCAGGGCTGCAATGAGCCAGGAGTTCAGGTGATGGTGCCTGACTGAAGTCCCAGATCCAGAATCTTTGATGGGTGGAGAAACCAGGCTCCAGGTCAGCAACCTCCAGCTTCAGGTTCACATGGCTGCAAACATGTGTCTGTTCTTTTGGCCACAAGGAGGCTGCGGTGCTCTGAGAATCACATCCTTAYACCRCTATGCTCAGAGACTGAAAACCAGGAAGAGGTGCTAGACTGAGTAGTATGTATGGGAAAAGAAACTAGCCCCTCTAGTACTAGGAAAAAACAACTGTTCATAATAGCTGTCCAAAAAATATGTTCTCTTAAGTAAGAGGGCCGTTGTCTTAGGGTTTCCATTGCTGTGAAGAGACACCATGACCGAGGCAACTCTTATAAAGGCAGACATTTAATTGGCACTGGCTCACAGTTTCAGAGCTTTAGTCCATTCTCATGATAGCAAGCATGGCAGCATGCATGCTGACTTCRTGCTGGAGAAGGAGCTGGAAGTTCTACATCTTGATCTGGAAGCAGCAGAAAGAGACGGGATTCCTCACTGCATGGAGCTTGAGCCTAGGAGACCTCAAAGCCTACACCCACAGTGACACACTTCTCCCATCAAGGTCACACCTCCTAATAGTGCCTCTTTGCATGGGTCAAGCATTCAAACACATGAATCTATGTGGGCCAAACCTATTCAAACCACCCCAGACATCTATCTTAAGAATAGACATTCTGCTTGGTGGGCAGACAGTAATGCACACGTGTGGCTGGTGGTTAGCTCTCAATAGCAAGTGATGCTTGTATGAGCCATGTTCATTTGTTTGGAAAGCAAAACCCAAAGGTTTGGTTTTCATCAAAGTAGCCATCCAAAGGCTTCTCAACAGCTTCCCAGAGCATTCTGCACACTGCAAATCTAGGACCAACGAAACACAGATGCTATCGTTCTAGAACCTGTCCACCGTGAAAAACTAGGTCTGATAAATACCAGAAAGAGGGTATTCTTATGAACCAAAATTTGAAGAATCTGTGATGGGGAGAGGGCAGTTAAAGGTTTCTCCAAGCCTCCTTCTTTGGAGGGTACTAAGTAGAACTGAGTTGAGCATGGTGATGAATGTGCTTTTCTCAAAGATGGCAGAGAATGGGCTAGAGAGTGAGCTCAGCAGTAAAGAGCACCTGCTGATCTTTCAGAAGACTCTGGTTCATTTCCCAGCACCCACATCACAAGGGCTCACAATTCCCTGAAACCATCTTCTGACCAGCATTGTCATATACATTCATACATGTGTATGTAAGTGCACACACACACACACACACACACACACACACACACACACACACACACTATTTTAAAAATGATCAAAAACAGCAATGTGAGGTAGCAGAGCATGGGTGGCTTCTGGTGAGCCTCTTCTCGTAGCCACATGAGTTAATTTTAGACATTTTATCAGTCCACTTTCATTCAGAATAAAAACCAAGGCTGGGTGTGGCTTATCCCCTGGATGCTCTGAGATGCCATCATCTTAAGTGGCTGTGTTGCTTTCTGTGGAGAATTCCCTGCAGGTAATTGTGTGATTTGTGTTAGAATACTTACAACTTCTGTGTTTTATTCTATGCCCCGTATCTTGAATGTGATAATTTTATGTTACAGAGATAAATTGCCTATTTAAGGAAGATGCTCAATGACTTGACTGTCTGACTGGGGACCCCAGCACCCCTGATATCACCTCCTGACATCAACCCCACTCATCTCCGTCTCATTTGTAGTTGAGCGTGGCTGAGTGGTAACAGAGCCCTGAAAGGCAGCTGTTAATATGACTTCATTCTGCCAGGGCTTTACCCCAAGAAGGCTAGAGTCCTTCAAAGCCCTGTAAGCCTTAATTTACCCAAGTTTCCCCACAGAGATGGAAAGGGCTCTGTAGAAATGATGTAATTTGAGTRTTGTTGGGTTATAAAGCAATGTAATGGTAGTGATTGTGGGTGGGATGCGAGGGGACTGAGGTAATAGGCCTATCAGGAGCTCAAATTAAGAGGCAGGGAACAAATGGGACCTACCTCACCCTATTGTGGTGGAGAGTGGATCCACTTGTTGCCCTCTGTAAGTGAGGAAAGGAGCTGTTCAAACTGCAGGCTTTCATGACTAATGGATTTATTTAGCCAACAGGCAATTTCTGTTTACCTGTCAAGCAAAATATAAATATAAGTCATTGTAAGGGGAATTACTTTTTTGCGTTCCAAATTACTATGATTTGAAATGCAATTAACTGTGTAGACAAATCAGTTTTAACCTTTATGAGGAGGAAACTRGAGCGGGTGGARTAGAATGGATAGAGTTGCAGTCCACGGGATTRAATTACCCACAAGAAATGGGCAGCTTCCCTTCGCTTCTATTGTTCCTGATAGGATCTGTTTTCATCAGTGAGAGGCCGCCGGCTCTCCCGGCAGGCACACCYACACATGCGTGAGTCAGGCTGTGCACTGGCAGCTTTTGCGTTTACTTGTGASGATGGGAGCACACGRAGCCTACGCCTGCTTCACTAGCAGCTCAGCGATACGAGTGTTTMATACAGATATTGGATGTCCACATGGTGCATTAAGTTCAAGTAAGTCTACTGAGCTCACTCAGAGGGCACCAGCCCATTTTTCAACCTTGCAGGTGTGTCATGGGAATTTGAAGTGGATCTTAAGTGATGGTGAAAAATGGAATAGCATAGATTTTATAATGAACATTTTAATGGACTTTTACGAAGCAGGTTCAGGAAAATTAAGCTCATAGAAGTCAGTTTTCAACTTAAATGTGTTTATTACATTTATTGGTTTTTAATTAAAGACAGTTTTTTTTTTTATTGAATTAACTAAACAGCAAGGCCACAGCAGAGGTGCTGAGGGCTTCTTAATGGAATCTGTGTTTGAATGTTAGTTCAGCCACTCTTTCTGCCAAGTTGTATACATTTTGGCAGAATGGGAGAGGATTTTTGATTTTAAAGCACAATATCAAAATGCCTCTTGAGAAAGGCATCAAAAGGYCTTTCACTCCAGAGGACAGATCAACTCAAGGACAGACAGTATCCAGACATGTCCTCCATCCTAGCATGATTTTGAATGAGTTGCTAATCTAACACCACAGCAATGAGAAAGGGCTCTTCTTCTTCTTCTTTTTTTTCTGATTCTTAAAAATTCCTCTCCATGGACTGGATAGATGGTTCAGTGAGTGAAGGTACTTCCTGCCCAGTTCTGACAGCCTGAGTTCAATCCATGGGGCCCACATAGTAGAAGAAAGAACTGACTTCTTCAAGCTGTCATCTGGCCTCCACAAGCATGCACACATATACACTAAATAAATATAATTAACCTCCAGGAGAATCCTTAATGGACCCTCTAAAACTATGGGTCTCTTCTTGGGACTACAGAGCTTGGAGACTTTCCGCATACCTTGGCCCTATGTAGAGAATGGTCCAAGTGTGTTATTCTAGGGGATGGCTCTAGAATGGGTATAAGCCTAGCATCTGTATTCCTAATATGCCCCCAGTGGAAGCTGCTGCAACTCTCCACAGTCTTCAGTGGGTTGAAAATGGGGCTCAACGACCACCTGTAACAAGTCAGGCTTTGTAAAGAACACACCTGCAATTTCACAACACAGCAAAGCAGGTACTTTCTGATAAAAGACATGAAATGCTTGCAGTGTTACTAGGAATGCCCTTTCAATGCACAGACCGGGTGTTGTTTGTTTGTTTGTTTTTAGTTTGCTATCAATCATGGCATGCTGTATAAGAAATTACCCCTGGATGCAGCTGATTAGACAAGAAGTTATCCAAGTCTTGGTTTTATGCTAATGAGCAGGAGTTGCGCTGGCCCACACTAGGCACAGCTACATGCTYTTTCCTGTGCTTCCCAACTGAATGGCATGACCATCACCTAGGAATTGGGTCCAGSCCCAAGTGCAGCAGCTAATAGGGTCAAGTGTCCTTATGGTGAAATGCTCAGCATCTGCCTGCRTGCATGTCAGTCATACAGCCAGTCCCAAGGTCATCTGGTCAGGCAAAGGTCATAGCCCCCAAACTCTTATGGGTGAGACGATATCCACTAAATAATATCCCAGTCTGTAATGCTTATGAGCATGGAAATGATGGCTTGCCTCAAAGATGAATCATAAGCTAGAAATAAGTGGCTCACAATTAGAGTCCTGTGTGTTCAGCTTTGCTGAGGGCTCTTAATTTCTCCCCAAACCCCTCCTCTCCAAAAATGAGCAGTTGAAGAAAGCATCACTCAAATTCATAAAGAAGTGAAGATAGGAGATTAAAACTTTACTGATTTTTATAGCAAGTTTTTATTGAATTAAAATAAGTGTTTTCCTTTGAAACATATTGATATGTTGAATAGTTGAGATGTAAATTCCCACTTTGCCTTTAAGATCTTTCTGAGTGCAGGATTTACCAACTCCTTTGTGTGGTTTGTGTATGCGCACTGTGCAGTCCCTGTTTGAAATCTATGCAGAGCCTACAGCCCAGCTGATCCTTAGGAGTCATCTTGCAAAAGCAGGCGAATAATGTAGCAGAAATGGGGTTGGTAATTCAGAGTTAAGAGGTGCTTCTCCTGT
>BDUI01001534.1:19025-29205 GCA_002335545.1 Apodemus speciosus | reverse complement strand
AGAGAGAGAGAGAGAGAGAGAGAGAGAGAGAATTTGGTGGAAGGTGAGCTGGGACATGGAGGCTTCTGGAAGCACCAGGGGATGCTGACAGCAAGCCGAAGACAGCTGCCCTGGAGCCAGGGCTGCTCACTGCATTTTGATGCCACGTGAAAGGAAGGCTGTGACACTGGGGACATCCTGTGTTTCAGGATGATGAGGAGAGTCACTGCTGTGGATGGATAGAACACAGGAAGTGTGTGTGCTGAGTATGGAAGGCAAAGGTAGCACAGGTGCTGTCGGCAGCCAGGGCAGCGCCAGCCAGAGCACGGGCTGGAGTTCGCTGCATCCTGAGAGCCAAGGGGAAGACGCAGCAGAAGGAACGGAGACATGCCCCTGAGTCCTCAGCGCTCTGGAGCATGGCCAGCCCCTCCTGAYAGGGGCAGGATCATGGAGAAGGGAAGATGCCACTAAATGCTTTATGACTGATGCATAGAGAGAGCACCCCTGATCACAAGATGTCTGTGAGAATTTAGGAAGTCTGGTCAATGATTAAGGCTATTAATATGAAGTTATTCCATGAAAATTGTCAGATAGCAATAAAGGTTCATGTCCTTGGAACTTACACACAAGCACACAGACATTCACACACACATATTACACACGTCATCCATATGCACACAACACACATACACATACATACTACACCCACGCGCGTGGGCACACACAACACACACACACACACACACACACACACATACACACACACACACACACGTCCTTTTTAAGAAATAGGAAAAAAGCAAAAAACAAACAAACCAGCCCATGTTGCAGCTTTGGCTCTCCCAGCAGTGTCAGGCGAGCATCCCTGCTGTGGACAGTGAACAGCAGGAGCCTGAGGCCGGAGGATGTGTGCACACACACAGGTGCTGTGCAGTCAGAGCCCAAAATCCACCTTACAATCTACTTCCAAAGTAAGAAGTGCTTGCCACCTGTTCAGTTTTCTTCTTTACAACTCGAAACAAGAATAGTGTCTCTTCTCAGACACAGTTGTGATGTAGTTATCAAGTTATAAAATTCCTGTTTATTCACTGAAGAAGTTCTGAAAAAGTTCAGGTATATTTTGAGACAGCGGCATAACATACTGGTAGGCAGCTGCTTCCATATGGTAACCGCACACTTGGATTCCCACCCAGCTTCTGCAGCGATGTCTCTAGGGGCTCCCCTCCTTAATGGCATAGGTAATCAATGTGCTTATCCAAAAGGCTTAAAGGCAATAGACAAACCCAGTGTCATCAATAAAATCCCTTCTGAAAAAAGGCTTACCTCAGGGCTGAAGAGATTGCTCAGCAGTTAGGAGCACTGGCTGCTCTTCCAGAGGTCCTGAGTTCAATTCCCAGCACCCACAATGATGGTACCTCACAACTATCTGAAATGGGATCTGATTCCATTTGGTGGTATTCATGAACACACACACACACACACACACACACACACACACACACACACGATAAATAAATCTTTAAAAAATGGTGGGCATTCCTCTCTTGAGCCCTCAGTTAAAACAGTAAACAAAAATTACTAGACATGGTTTTCTTTGCATCTTTTTGTTAGTTGAAGGCATGGGAAATTGCAGAGTACATTCACATAATTTGTAATAGGTAAATTATCCATGGGTCAGGCTTAACGTTGATGAATGAATTATGTTTTGAAAGGGAAGTATATTATTAAGTCACTCATTCATCGAGTCCTCCTCTCTGTGTCACAGAGCTCGGGATGCCCACGTGTCACATGCACGTATACTTTGTTGTGTTGCCTGCCAAGACAGAGTATAAACCACAACTCACATATGTGCCCGTATGTCACTGTGTTTGATGGTTTTACCCCGGGAGGCTGAACAAATATCTCAGGCAGGGTTTACAGCAGTTTCAGGAACTAACAAGGCACTTGCACAGGTTGCATCTTTTTAAAGATGGGGATGCTGGGCAGGAAAGCTCACGAGTGCTCTGCCGCTGAGCTGCAGCTGAGCTGGTTTGCCCACCCACTGGCTGCACTTCTGACCCTTTTATCCGAAGAAGGAAAAGGGAGACCACAGGCAGAGCCTTGATCTTCTGCGCGCTGACCACTGCGATCCCTTGCCTTTCTTTGCCCCACAAGGATTTTCTTTTATTCACATGTGGGTGCACACAGAAGCCAGATGAGGGTGTTGAATCCCAGGAGCAGGAGYGGAGTTACAGGTGGTTTGAACCAGCATTACTGYGAATGCTGGAAACTAAAGTCAGGTCCTCTGAAAGAGCATCCAGTGCTCCTAATTTCAGAGTCCTTTAGCCCTGTGGCTGTTTCCTTAGTTCTCCAACTGTGGCTGTTCAGTCTTTATCAACTGAGATCTGCCCAGATTCACTTTACGGAAATTTATAAACYTAGAATAAATTGCAAGGAACTACACAATGAGCCCATGGCASCCACCACTAGCTGGGTGGTAAGCAAGACAGGCGGGCTTTCCATGACTGGATGGGCAGGCCATTCCCACCATAATCTCATTCCGTGCCCCTGGAAACACTCTTCTGTGCTTCCTTGGATCTGGGGGTCGACCTTTGTTCACCGAGCATGCTGATAAGCTCAGCTCTAGCATCTCTTCAAGCAAGAAGCAAGGAAGAAGGTCCTCCCTTGTCAATCAAAACCAGATTACTCGGAAAGGGGGAAGGTTTCTCCCTTTTCTCCAACTCAACTTTTTATGAGCACGGGAAGAGTCAAGTTGGCAAAATTAGGCTAAAACCTCAATCATTAAAAACAGAAAAAGTCCACATTCTTAAACAAAGCATTACGTATCTGCTTCCTTTCTTCTGCCTGATCTGGCTGGCATGGGAGAGTAGGAGTGTGTGTTTTGTGAGTCTGGCCAGCAGAGGGCAGAGTTTACTGCTGAGATCCTGGTTTTTAGGGTTGTGCAGAAATGCAGCAAAGCTGGGACAAGCAGGAGCCTTTTGAAAAATAACTCCTGTGTCAGCAGAGAGGTTCGTCACACTGGGGAGGAGCTGCAGCAGGGCCCCTTCACACTGAGGGGCAGCCCTGTCTGGTCCCGTCTGGTTCCGTCCATAACCTCTGGGGTCTCCATGGGACTCTTGCAGCTGCTCAAGGGCACCTGATTACATCACCACAAACAGACCTTGTGCAGGAGCCTGTGGTCCTGCCCATGTTCATAGAATGCCCTGAGCTGTGCCACTCCCATAGGGCACCCTCACAAAGGACACGTAGCACTGTTTTTCTGAACGGTGAAAGCTATCCTGTAGCTGTCCCTGATCTGGGGGTCTCCCAGCCTTGGGACATCCATGCATGGCTGAATTGGGTTGTTGCTTTGGAGTTACTTTAGCAGTAGAGTTTGCAGTGGTCTTCAAACAGATGGTTCTTTCCAGCATCAGGGCCCTTCAGCAGGCTCCTATCTACAAGTTGAGGATTTGTCTTTGGGTGTGGGTAAGGTTTTCTAGGCACTAGTGAGTTCACTGTGAATCTAATAGTAGGAACCTGTGCTATAGCTCCTGAAGTGCTTGTCTGAGCACCACCAGGCAAGGAGCTGCAGTGTCTGGCTTTTATATTCATGGTCTGCTCAGACCCTCCTGTAGCTATCCCTGATCTGCAACAGCTGAAATGAGGCTGTCTGCCTGCACAGGGCACCCACAGGGCCAATCACAGTAGTGTTTTTGCATGATTTTTACTGTGTGGGGTGTGCACTGTAGCATGTTTTAATTATGTGGCTAGGGCAAGACTAAACACGCCAGAACTGTAGCAGACCAAGACTGAGCACAGCAATGCACTGAGCACAGCAAACAAATGGCTTCTGCCAATAGGGCATCTATTGCGTGGTAAGGTCCTGGTAATTTTTTATATTATTGTTTTAGATTTTATTTCATATGCAGGAATGTTTTGCATGCCTGTATATATTATACTACTTGCATGTCTGATGCCTGCGAAGGCCAGAAGAGGGCATCAGATCCCCTGGGACTGGCGTTACAAACTCTTGTGAGCTTTCTTCCATGTGAGCGTGGAGCCTGAACCTGGGTCCTTGGGAAAAGCARCCAGTGTCCTCACCTGCTGAGCCATCTCTCCAGTCCTGTGGCCTTGGTGATTGTGATCTGTACCCTGCACTAGGTAAAGAAAGAGTACTCAGTCTGATGGGTGGACAGACAGACATAGCAACAGACACAGCTTACATGGCTTCTACTACAGTATGACTTTAATGATTTGCCAGYAGACACCTGGAGCCATCACTCCAGTCTGTGATATGCTATTTATAGCACCTATCTCAAACTTTAGGAAACATGGGGAAAGACAGGTTAGTCTCTGAAAATGCCAACTTGTACTTGGAAATTAGCATAAGACCGAAGAGTTTTCACAAGTCAGTGGGAACAGCACTTATCCACCTGTGTGAAGAGCAGAAAGCAGCTTCCTTTATCTGACTCTAGGAACTAAAGACTAACATTTTCAAATTATCAGGAGAAAATAGAAACTATTTCTGTAGAGCAAGGCTATGAAAAAACACCTTAATTAAGACACAAAATGTTCACATCAAAAAGGGAAAAACTGAATTATTTTTCTGCATGGCAGAAGACACATGAGAAATCTCTAAATTTTAGGAAACCCTTGTTCTGAAGGCCCCAAATTTTGTGGTCTTGGATGTGGTGCCCCTGGTGCTCAGAGTTTCTATGCCCTGGATCTGATGGTCCTGCATTTGGTGGCCTTAGTGCCTAGTGGCCTTGGATCTGGTGGCCCTGATATTTAGAAGCCCTAATGTCTATTCATGCTGGGTCTCAAATTTCTAGATCTGGTAGTCCTGGCRTGTGGTGGCCCATCTGTGGCTGTCAATGTCACAGACAGGTGGATTTATCCCAGCCAGGGCCCGAGGATGCCTGGACCCTCTCAAGGCAGGCTCTTCACTCCTCGGGATGGTCAGCATCCCTGAGTCCTGCCATAAATGCCAGCAACACCTCTCCTATGACCCTTGGAAAATCCTCCCCTTTTTATAATACTTCTGAGGTGGAGGTGGAAGATGCAGTTGAGAGATGGAGCGAATGGCCCCCTCCTCCTCAAAGCTGCACTGCAGAGGCACCTCCCTGGTTCAGGCTTTGGGCAGTGACTGTGTTCACCTTGCTTACTTCAGGCATCAGACATTCACCTATGACTGCATCCTGAGCAGGTCCTGTGTGCCACTTCTCCATACCTCAGCCTCATATTTTACTTGACTTTTTGGCAGGTAGGGAAGAAGTATGCTGCAGGCAGACATGCTGTCATCCACTTTTGTAAATGCTGCAGACATTCTAGCACCTTCCTAAAAACAAAACATATCAAAGAAACCCTGAGAAAGGCACTAGAAAAGTATTGAGAACCAGAACAATTAAAAAATAAACTGTTACTCCACATCTAAACTGTCTAAATATATATCTGTTACCCATTCCTACCATAATGGTAGTTGTAGCCCTATAGTAGACAGTAACACTATGTAGACTTACTACTCAGAGAAGAGAATGTGAACATTCTACTCCTGGATGAGCAGTGGTAAGGAGATGTCTCAGGGATAAATTTGTCCCTAAGGTCATCATTTAGTGACAGAGCTATGGTTGAGTGCCTACTGACAGGTAAATAAATTAGAAACCACTGTAACATGTACATGAGAAGATCTGGAGGCTAGAAATATTTAGGGATCTATTGCTGTTGTTTTTAAAATATCTACCCAACTCCTGAAAAAAAGAGTGGTTGCCATGGCAACCTCAGTATCACTTGGCACAGGGAGTACATGCACAGGATTGGATGAAGGAGCCAGAGGAAGCCACCTGCTTTAGAATTTAATTTAGGAGAGTAAAACTCACCCAAAATGATTTGTTAAATGTGATTTATTTTCTTTCCAAAATGGCTATAGGTTGTGTTTTTTAAAAGATTTTTTTGCTTTGGAAATTCAAATTACTGTGGATGAATTCCATTAGAAATGTATAGAGACCTTCCAGGTCCAAGCACCCCACACCATCGTGCTCACAGGCTCTCCTACACCCCTGCTCTGTGGAGGGTTCTGAGGAAGTGGTAACTGAGCACCTCCTACCTGCTCCTTAGTGATTAGAGCAGGACTTGAATGTTCTCTGCTCCCTGTGTGGTTCCCCTAGGGCTCCCTGTGTCCTCTAGGAGTTCTTGTGCAAATGAAACCCTGAGCAAATATATACCTAGAGGATACTAATAGAGGAGTTTGCCTTAGAAAAGCCAATGAGGCTCAAGGGCCCATCAGAGCCTGATGGTTTCCCCAATATTTTCCAATGGGCAACTGGATTGAGAGTCCGAGAAGACACAGGGTACTAGCAGGAACATCCTGAGGGGTATCATACTCTTCACTCAGAGGGAGGCGAACATGAGTGGAGTGACTGGACATTCAGAGGGACCACAGTCAGGAGACAGGGGGCCRAGGTAAACCTTTTCCTTCAAGCCAGTCCGAGTCCTTTCGGACAGGCTTCCTGATCTCCTGACCACCATTTCACACCCTTGGATATYGGTTCCTCTGTCTGGTCTATATTGCAGCACTGTACAGTCACATGGCCACACAGTGCTTCAGAGTTAACCATATAAGACCTGGGGAAATCCTGGTTGGTAATTACAGCCTGGCAGTTGGGGAACACAGATGACCAGATGGTTAGAACCACCCTGTGACTGTTTTACAAAAGAACCTAAACCAAGTTGAAAGTCAGGACCCAGAAGCTAAAAGGAGTCCTTCAAGTTGAGGGGGCAAACACAGGAGTGGCTGTCCAGGAGAAGGTGGGTGGAGAAAGTACTTTGTCCAGAGGAGCACAGGCAAGGTAAGGTGACACACAGAGGAGTGTGGTACCAAGACCCAGGCTCCCACCCAACTGCATCACCCAAAACCCATGTCTTGGTATACATAGCCATGTGTCAGGCTGTCTTCCCAAGTCCCACAGCCTCTGCTTGCTTTTGGCTGGGAAATACTATTGACATATCTGTGACAAGGCCAATGGAGGATGCTAATTGACTAGTAGACGGGAGTCAGTTCAAAACTGGCTGAAGAGGTGGCTTGTGACATACCATCAGATCTCTGWTCAGCAGCTCCTCCAGAAGGATGCCTTGAGCCAGGGTGGCTGGTGAGGAATGATGGGGTCGTTATCCTCTCCATTTCAAGTTTCTCAAGTTAAATCTCTGTCCTCAGGGTATTCATTTGTACCTGGGTCTTAGGAATACCAAATGTGTGTGATGCTCAGGATTTGGAACTGGTGCTTAGCCCATTACAGTATCACTTGAAAAGAATGAAATTCGTGATGGTGATTTAGGTGTTAAGGACTGAGATGACCTAGCATTACAAAGATCTCAATGATGAGATGCTGAAGTCCAGACAGACCCTACCAGGGAGATAGTGGAGAGCAGGATGCAGTGAATTCCATCTTCTGATGCCGGCATGGCAGGGAAACAGGTGCGAGGGGCAACCTCAGGTATTTGTGGCTCTACCCTACTCACTACCCGTGGTGTTGCCTATGAGAACCTCTGTGCTCATAACATCTTATTGCCACRACACACGACCCAACAAAAGCAGTGTAAGGGAGGTTTTGGCTCATGGTTTCTGGAGCTATCAATCCTCTGTGACAGGGAGGCATGGTGGCAGGAGCTTGGACTTCTCACACCTTGGTTAGTAGGAAACACAAAGAATGGGTCTGGAAGATGGTTGGGCTAACACCTCCATAGGTCCTGACCCAGAGACCCACCTCTAACTGCCAGACTCCCNGGTTCCTCTGTCTGGTCTATATTGCAGCACTGTACAGTCACATGGCCACACAGTGCTTCAGAGTTAACCATATAAGACCTGGGGAAATCCTGGTTGGTAATTACAGCCTGGCAGTTGGGGAACACAGATGACCAGATGGTTAGAACCACCCTGTGACTGTTTTACAAAAGAACCTAAACCAAGTTGAAAGTCAGGACCCAGAAGCTAAAAGGAGTCCTTCAAGTTGAGGGGGCAAACACAGGAGTGGCTGTCCAGGAGAAGGTGGGTGGAGAAAGTACTTTGTCCAGAGGAGCACAGGCAAGGTAAGGTGACACACAGAGGAGTGTGGTACCAAGACCCAGGCTCCCACCCAACTGCATCACCCAAAACCCATGTCTTGGTATACATAGCCATGTGTCAGGCTGTCTTCCCAAGTCCCACAGCCTCTGCTTGCTTTTGGCTGGGAAATACTATTGACATATCTGTGACAAGGCCAATGGAGGATGCTAATTGACTAGTAGACGGGAGTCAGTTCAAAACTGGCTGAAGAGGTGGCTTGTGACATACCATCAGATCTCTGWTCAGCAGCTCCTCCAGAAGGATGCCTTGAGCCAGGGTGGCTGGTGAGGAATGATGGGGTCGTTATCCTCTCCATTTCAAGTTTCTCAAGTTAAATCTCTGTCCTCAGGGTATTCATTTGTACCTGGGTCTTAGGAATACCAAATGTGTGTGATGCTCAGGATTTGGAACTGGTGCTTAGCCCATTACAGTATCACTTGAAAAGAATGAAATTCGTGATGGTGATTTAGGTGTTAAGGACTGAGATGACCTAGCATTACAAAGATCTCAATGATGAGATGCTGAAGTCCAGACAGACCCTACCAGGGAGATAGTGGAGAGCAGGATGCAGTGAATTCCATCTTCTGATGCCGGCATGGCAGGGAAACAGGTGCGAGGGGCAACCTCAGGTATTTGTGGCTCTACCCTACTCACTACCCGTGGTGTTGCCTATGAGAACCTCTGTGCTCATAACATCTTATTGCCACGACACACGACCCAACAAAAGCAGTGTAAGGGAGGTTTTGGCTCATGGTTTCTGGAGCTATCAATCCTCTGTGACAGGGAGGCATGGTGGCAGGAGCTTGGACTTCTCACACCTTGGTTAGTAGGAAACACAAAGAATGGGTCTGGAAGATGGTTGGGCTAACACCTCCATAGGTCCTGACCCAGAGACCCACCTCTAACTGCCAGACTCCCMAAAACAGTCCCAACTGGAGCCAAATGTCCCTATTCATGAGCCTGTGGGGGACATGGCAAACTGATGTTGAGACACATATGACATCAAATACATTGTCAATAATGACATGAAGTTKCAATGCTCTGTGGCTTGGAAATGGCACCTCTTGACAGTCATGTGACCACTGGTCCTGCCAGCTATATTCTACTACCTATGCCATGAGATGCCAGAGGAGGTGGGAAGGTCAGCGAAGGCTGCTGGGAGGCGTGAGCTTTGAGTCACTGTCTATGTTAGGGCTTAGTCAGGAAGAGTGAAAATAAGAACATATGAGGAGTGTGATGATGCTATGACGTCTTCAGAGAAYGCCACACACTAGACCTGCTACTTAGGTGCACATCAAACCTCCCAGATGTGCCTTTCTGTTCCAGATGCTGATTGTGAAGTGAACGTATGTCTCTTCCCTTTTGAGTGCTGTAGGAAGCGATAGCTCCTTATTAGCAAGGAAGTTGGTGTGCTTTGTATTCTGAGGGCGACTTGCTGTATGAAATGGAGAATGAAGGTTTGATTTTAAGGTCATTCCTAAAGGTTTCCCCGAGGAAGCTCTCTTGGGGGAGCCCCCTATTTCTTTACATTAGAAATGCACTTGGTGGCCTTTCCTTGGAAATAGACTCTCAGGCTGCCGGGTCTGCTTAGAACACACCAGTCTTCTTAGGGCTTGTTCATATGCTCAGCCTTGCTGGGCACACGAAAACAACAGCCTAAAGAAAAATGTATTTACTCTTCCAGAGGAGAGGGTGCTTGTAGGAGTGGGACTCAGTTCTGCTAAAGAATTTTCTAGAGGCTCAGGGCTGGCTCAACATATAAAGCACTTGTCCTGAAAACACAAGAAGGATTTGAGTAAGATCCCTGGCACCTCTAGAAAATCTTGGAGGGCAGGACAGCCTTTCTCTAATCCCAGTGTTTGGAGAGGTAGAGATGAGGATTCCTAGAGCAAACAGGCTAGCTAAATTAGCAGAAATTGGCAAGGCCCAGATTCAAATGAGAGACTCAGCTTCAATATAGAATACGGTGGAGAGTGGTAGAGAAGCACTCCCATCACCACCCTCTGCCTGTATACACCTGCACTCTCACACACACAATTATAATGCACATGTGCACATATATGTATCTCTCTGTCTCTGTCTCTCTGTCTCTGTCTTTCTGTCTCTGTCTCTCTCTGTCTCTCT
>BDUI01001533.1:118884-132967 GCA_002335545.1 Apodemus speciosus | reverse complement strand
CTGTGTTTGCAGGACTGCCAGCATCTCTAGGCAGGCAAATGAAAACCACCTGCCAGAGCAATGATACCCAAGAGCCCTCCTCAGGCCAGGCAGGCAGAGTCAATTGTTCTTAGAAAATGAAGGAATAAAAGAGTTCAGTGTCATAGAAATTAAAATTGTTCCGAGTGATGAACAGCATAAGGATAATGGCTTCAGCTGTGGCTTTCTGCAGAGGTGTCAAGCTTTCATAGACAYGTTTGCATGTTTTATAACCTTAATTAAAGATATTTATTAGAGGATGAATATTTATATCAAGTGGAAAAATTATAGCATTTCTTTTTTAAGTACATTAAAATTATYGACTGATGTTTATACCACTTCTGTACATGTACATCAATGCAGTAAGCAATAGATGTTTATTGTATGCCAACAATGCGATATAAATGTCCAGGTGCAGAGCAGTACAGTGGAAGAAGCCTATGGTAATGTCACTAAACAGAACAAAGGATAAAGTTCTCATGATAGCTATGTCAGCTCTGCTGAGATAGTTTCTTCACCCAAATAATAATTAAGAGTTGTGTATTTTTATATAGTAGAAATAACATATTTTCTTTTCAAATTGTTTAAGAACTATCAGTGAATTGGAAGGGGACCCAAGAAAGGGAAAAGACRGGTAAGTATGGGCAATAATGGTATAAGAATAATTAAAACTATTTTGCACACATGCACACATGGACCAGATTACAAAAAAAGTCAGGATATTATACAATTAATACACAGCAATAAGTCTTTTCTAACAGAAAGTATTATTTTGCAAAGTGTTATCCTTAAGATTTATTGATTGCATTTACACATAGAAACTCAGTAAAATATACCAAGTTAAATACCTAACACGTATTCTGCTCATTGATCAGAAAATATAGTATGTGTATGACTGAAATGAGCTATCCTGAACAACAAGATTTGGACTCAGTCTTTCTTATGTAAAGTTACCTACTTAATTCCTATGTGGATAAAACAAAAACTCAGTCTCTCATCAAAATGGAAATCTGATGAGACTTACTATGCAAGAAAGTACAGAGATAATATTTTATCTATCTGAAAAGAACTCTGTTATTTCTACAGTTATGGTAYAAGTACGTATGTATATCAATCATAAAATTTCTTTTTTGGACAAAACAAAATAGAATAAGATAAAACAAACCCTCTCACATCAAAACTGGACAAGGCAAACCAAAGGAAAGGATAAGAACTCCARGAGCARTCACAAGAGTCAAAGACCCACTTGTTCACACATTCAGGAGTCCCATAAAAATACTAAACTGAAAGTCATAATATATACACAGAGGACTTGGTAAAGTCCTGTGCAGGCCCTCGGATTGCTGCTTCAGGGTCTGTGCATTCACATGAGCTTTGCTCAATTGACTTATAGGGCCTTGCTCTCGTGGTGTCTTCCATCCTCTCTGGTTCTTCTGTTCTTCCTGCTTTTCCTCYCACAGAATTCCCTGAACTTTGAGAGGAAGAATTTGATGAGGACATCTCCTTTAAAGCTGTGTGTTCCAAGGTCTCACATTCTCTGAATAATATTGGGCTGTGGATCAGAATTTGTTCCCATCTACTGAATGAKGTAGTTTCCCTGATGCTGACTAAGGCACTGATATATGAGTATAGAATAATATGACTAGGAATTTTACTGTTATTTTTCTATATACCAGTAATTTTTGGTTTTACTCAGTCTCTGGGCTTTCTTGTCTCTCTCTGGTTGTTCACCCAAGCAGTATCTGATGTGGTTACTCATGGAGTGGGCCTTAATTCAAATCAGGCATTAGTTGGATATTCCCACAAGCTTTGTGCGACCATTGCCCTAGCATATTTTGCAGGTGAATTAGATGGTACATAAGAGAATTTGTTTATGTTTTTCTTTCGGTAGCCTGTAGAGTACCTTCAGAAAGTTGGGATTCAATCTACCTCAAAATCTAGCTGCAGCACTCTTGGTTATATACCCACAAGATGCTTCATCCTACTACAGGGACACTCTATTCATTATAACCAGAAACTAGAAAAAGCCTAAATGTCCCTGAAGAGTACAATGAATAAAGAAAATGTACATTTACACAATATATGTATATATAAGCCAATGAGCAAATGATAACCAAGCTATAATCCATAGATCAGAGAAATTAAGCATAGAGGAAGGGACTGGGTATGGGGTGGGAATGCATATATCTCCCTGGAAGTAGGACGTAGAATAAACATTATTGGTAGATTAAGGATAAGGACATGGGAATGGGAGGGTCATTGGGAAGGGGCAGGGGAAATGGAGCTGGGGGATGGAATGTGGGGAAAGAGATTAGAATTGAGAGGCTTTGGGGAGACAAAATGGAACCCTAGTGCAGTGGAAACGTCCTATAATATATGAAGGTAATCCCAATGAATTCTCTAAAAAATGAGTGAGATGGTATCCCAACTAGCCACCTCTTGTCACAGAACAAAGCTTCCAGTGCCTGACCTGGGTTATGGCCAATTGAGTGGTGGCCAAAAAGGGTTTCATGGAAATCTCCAAACAATTCAAGCTGTTGTCAAGACTTTAGGTTGCTCTCAGCAAACTGACAGTGTGTTCCCATTGCTAAAGACCCCACCCATACAACTAATTGATCAGGGAGAGGTCAAGCTTTATTTATTTGCTTATTTATTTATTGATTGATTGATTGGTACAGAACTATGTGACACAATTTATTTATATTTTATCTACTAAATTAATGATAGATTCAATTGCCATACTTCTCACCTAGGCAGAGAATGTGGTGTTAGGACCATTATTTGAGATATCAACACCCCAGATATAAATTAAATTATGGATAAAATTGAACATTATTAATAGTTCCTTCTTGTCCCTGACACTGAGTAACAGTAAAAAGCAAGCAGGGGTAGTAGGAAGGAAAAAATTATTGATTTGCCCTTATATAATTTATATATAAATAAATATATATTATACAGTTGAGCTGTGGGAAGTACTAAGTTGACATGAAGGTAATGATAAGAATGTGTTAAACAGTGATGAGAGATGAGAGCATATGGAGGTAAGATATTTCAGCCCATCTTTCCAAGAAGATATTATATGTGTCTGTGAGGCAGGCACAGTCTTATGAATATATAGGAATTCTTCATTCCAGGCAATGGAAATAGGCCAGAATGTCTATGTATGAATGAACTACATATGTCCCAGAAATGAATGTTCTGAGTACTTAGCATGAGCAGGAATGTGGAGGGAATGGGAGTCCACATACTCACAAGAGTGAGCCGGAACTAGAATGTTAGCAAGAGTGCAGAACTGAGCAAGCTTGAGGAAGGAATTTCAATATTATTCTGACGTCTAGAAGCAAACAATGAAACGTTTGCCACTGTGTAAAAATATTTTGAGTTTAAGAGAATAAGAAAGTAGGATACCAATAAGAAGAATGAAGTTAAAAGTGCCTTGTAGAATGATAAATTTGGCAGTGATTTTATAATGTTGCTTCCTCCTAGCTGCTATCATTTGCTCTCCAAGAATTATGAGATAAAGTATCAACTGAGAATAAGGGCGGATAATGAATTTGGGGAGATCTGGGGAAGGAAGAGAGAAGCAATATTCTTTTGCATGAATACATGTAAGAAGAAAATCAATTTTAGTTAGATTTATCCAGGTTTTATTTTTATTAAGCTAGTGTGAACAGGTTAAAGGAGAATGAAAAGATCAATGATGCTTCCAAGTGTTTGCTTATGATTTGTGTCACAGGATAAACATGAAGAATGATGAATGAGTAAAGACATACATATGGATAAAGGTCTTCAGATGAGAGAGAAACTGTTTCACTGAGGTTATTAGAGTGAGCTATAAGTAGAAGGTCAAGAAGGGAAGTAGAGAGAAAGAGAATTGAAACTGATGTCTCAAAAGTAGTACAATGGGTCCTGATGTGGAATTGAGTGAGTGAGAGGGGTGGAGAATGCATTCTTGGTAGTGAGAAGCCAGAAGATTGGATGGACTGTTTTAATTAAGTGGTTATCGAAGCTATCAAACCTCAAGTTTGGATTAAAAGCAGAGACTATGGTATGCCAGATGCTAAAAATCAGTAAATGATTTCAGCTAAGGGCTATATAATTTAATTACATGAGCTTCAAATTATTTTAAGCATTTGCAACAAACAAACAAATATGCAATATGTGGTTTTACAGTGACTTCTCTATATCCAATGTGTTCATTAAGGTACTGAAGTCTTAGAGGGCTACAAAAAACACTAACTTTGAACTAGCAACTAAAATAGTGAAATGTGTAAGAAATGGGAGATTTGCTTGTTTTATGAAAGGTAAATCCATGAAAAAGGKGAYATCAACTGATGAGAAATGTAAGGCAAACTAACCGTAAGGAAAAGCAGAGATGAAAAAACAGTAAGATGGTATGAGAAACACATAGAAGAGGCATCACAAGTCATGTGACACAATCCAAGTGGGCATGTATTTCAAGAGGGAAGCAGCCTTTACTGTCTAAGGTTATGGAGTTTTCTATCAAGGTGGTAACAGAAGTGTATTCTCTGTGAAGAGCAATGCATGTTAGTATGGGGATGACTGTAGGAAAGTGCTTATCTGTGGAACAATGAAGCTACATGGAATGTTGCCTTGGTCTGGAAATGGACTTAAAGGCAACTTTAAGATACAACTTAGCAAGTGTGAATTATTCTTAAGAAAAATAGATGTGGAGTCTTTAGGTGGAAGACAGAAGATATCCAAAAGGGAGTGATGAGACTTAGATACAAGTCATAGTTATTGTTTTAAACAAAAGCCCTGTGCATGAATACATTCTTACATTTATATTTCCACATTTTCATATGGTAGTGCATGCATTAAAGTAATAGTTAAGAAATATCTAACATCTATTTTTGATTACACATTTGTCAAGTATAGTGAACATATTCTATTCAACTTTGTTATCCAAATAGCTACCATAGTGCAATATAGTCATGGAAATAGCATTTTTGAATTGGTTTCTACATCATATGATATTTTAGGAGACAGTAATGGAATTAAAATGAATAGCAGAGAAAGAAATGTTGGGGAATGTTTTATAATGACAAGATAAAGAGCTTAATAACTGTACTATGTTTGTCAAGGAAATAGACACCCTGAAAGAAAATTCAGAAAGACTCATAAGAAAATAGCCCTGAAGTGACCTGCATAAAAGAGAACACCATAGATAGAATAGTAGTTTAGAAGTCACTGCAGTGGGATGACAGATTACATTAAAAGAAAAGAAAATATTCAGCTATCTTCTAGAATTGGACCCTCCTCAACAACTAACCATGTAATACCTGGAAAGAATTATTTAATATATGCCCACATACATAATTATTTAAGTATCTCCCAATTCTATTAATGGGGTCAAATAAAAGGTAAGAGTTTATTTCAAGAAACTCTATGATTTTATAAGAGCAGAAAACATCAATAGCATCTGTGCTGTAACACAAGACATTTCCTATAGAAACTACTAAGAGAACTCTGTTTCTATAGGAAATGGGCAAGAAAATGTATCATTCTCTTTTCTAGGCTCAAATATTGGGTTGCAGAGTAACCTGGATAGCGTAGGCTATTAATATTTCTTATTTACCTCATCCCTGAGTTAAAAATCCACACCTCTCCAAAATAAGCACAACAAAGAAAGTGAGCTACGTATTCTTTCCCCATAATGTCTTTGCATGGAAAGAAAGCAAAACTTTAGAGATAAACATAAATAATGAGCAGTTCCACATCTCTCCATAGAAGAATGGACATTTGAACGTACTATAAATTAATTCACAGGTTAAAAAAAAGTATTATTGAAAACAATGGAGGTGCTAGTGCAAAGCAGAAAGTGGGTTCTGCTTTTGGTAAAATTACCAACAATCAAAACTTCAGAATAATCAAAAGTTAACTAGAGAAATCTAAGGAAGATGCAATACAGACTTTACCGGAATCATGGTAAATGAGGGTATTGGAAGGGTATGTACAAAGAAGAGGGGCAATCAGAGAAAGCAAGGTGTGCTCTTGAAAAAGAACAGTCAGAGTGAGACATAGAAGATTTGACAATAGTACCCAAGACACACTCAGAACAATTCACAGACACCAGAAGTTCCAGTATCCCTAGGAAATTAAATGTATCCTCTGGTTGAACAATAATCTCCTCAGATCAAGGGGACACCCTTAGCAAACCAAATGAAAAATAAAATCACACACACCTTCTGTAATTATACAGACTAGTACCTGCTGAAGTTGTGTTTTATTGGCAATGTTATCTATGGGAAAATAGAAGCTAGTAATTGCTGCCTAATCAAATGGGAAAAGGTAAGCTCCCTAAAGTAAGAAATGTTCCAAAGCCATACATTCAAGGACTAGAAAAACAATAAAAAGAAAACAATATCTTACTAAGGAGGATTAATCACAAACTTTAAACAACAAAAACATTTTTTTAAATTTATACTGATCTAGGTCCTACTCTAAAAAGAGATACTAGAGTTGTTCACTATATCTGAGATATAGTTCAGAACCAGTTCAACCAACCCATTAAATAAATATATAAATGGCCAACTAAGATAAAGATGATCAACTGTGGGGTATGGGGGAGGAAATCAGTATCAAATAATAAATTATCTGAAATCCAGGATTTTAAACAAAACATACCATAAACCAATCAAACCAGCATTTATAAGTATGCTGAGAGGACTGCAGTGTACTATGTGTAGATAAAGGTGACGTGCTGGCAATATTTACTTAGATAAAGAATTAATAAAGTAACAAACCTTTTTAAAGAACAAGATAGCAACTCTGAAATTGAACAGCATAACAACTGACCCAGGGCTTTAGTAAGGGTGAATACAACGAGGAGGGAAGGTGGGGAGAAGATGAAAGAATACAGGGGAAATCTGCTCAGAGAAATACTAAGTGAAAACTTGCCAAAGTTGATGAATAACATTCATTTGGATTTTGGAAACTTTAAAAGCTCCAAGTAGGATAAGTACACAGCATCTCTAGCTAGACAAACTACAACAAAAAACAATGTTAGCAAGAGACAAAGGGGAAAACATCCAGAATGCAGCAAGATACAAATGACAAGGACAAGGAAGCCCGAGTGAGATGATTTTAACAGCAGATGTCTCATCAGAAACAATGGAAGTCGGAGGCAGTGGGATGACACATTCAGAATAGTAAAAGTGAAAATTGTCAACCAAAACTTTTTCCAGAAAAAAAATTCACCTGTCAAAAATGAAGGCAGTATAAAGAAATTCCAAGATACATAAAAACTGAGAAGATTTGTTCTTTATAGACCTGTCTTAAAAGAAGGGGGCTCTTCAGGTTGAGTGTCAATGATATCAGACAGTACTTTCAATCCATCCCATGACAAACTCTATCATTAACATAAGTATGTAGGCAATTATAGAAGATAATGTAATTGATCAATTATCTAGTCAGAAAATCTATACAGAAACCAAGAACTTGTGTTACACTATAGACTAAATGGACCTGACAGGCATACGTGAAATACACTACGAGCACTAATAGAGAACACATTTCTCYGAACACCTATTTGACATCATAAAGGTCCACTCACATCTGAAGCTACAAAACAAATATCTTTTTAATTTATAAAGATTAAAATAATATAAAATATTTTGAAGACAATGGTATGAGACTGGAAATCAGTAGCAACTGGTGCATCAGAAGAATTGAAAAGGGAAAGCACTATGTCTGTAGGCAATCAAGAACATAGGGAACACAAAAAGGAGATTTTGAAAGGGAAGTTTATAATAATAAATGGTGATAATAAGAAAAAGAGAATTGGGGCTGGGCATGTTGCTTCATCAGTAAATTATTTTGGTTTTTATCCCACTTCGGAGTTTGATCCCCAGAACCCAAGTTATAAATAAAAATGCCAAACAAGACTACCTATAATCCCAAGACTTTGAAAATCAAGACTCGTGGACCCCAGTGTCTCCCTGATCAGCTTGTATAGTCTAGTCAGCAAGAGCTGGGACACTGAAAGGTCCTGCCTTTAAAATGAAGCAAATGGTATCTGAGGAATGACTTGCATGGTTGTCTTCCTGCCTCTTCCTACACATGTATACATGTGGATGCACACCATCACATGAGCAGAAACACACACACACACACACACACACACACATATGAGAGAGAGATGGAGAGACAGAGACAGAGAGACAGAAGAAGAGAGAGAGCAGAAGATAAAAAGCAAGCTCTCACACAGTCTAGTGATACAACTCAATAAATTAAGAAAACAATGGAAATCTAGGCCCAAATTTAACAGGATTGAGAAGCAACGAATTAACTAAAGATATGAGAAAATATTGATAAATGAGGCGTTATTTACAATTTTCTTCTAAAACTTGACAACTTTTAGATAATAAAAAAAAATAGACATGGCTCAACCAAATAGAAACAGAAATGAAAGAACATTATATCCAAAGCCTCCTAAATTTAAAGGATGCAGTATTAACTATGAGCAACTTCAGTATAATCAATAATTATACACTATTATGAAACATGTCTGGAAGAAATGGATAAGTTCTTAGACACACATGCAAATGAAGACTGAATGATTAACAATAAGTTAGAAGACTAAGTCATAAAATGTCTGAGAAAAGCTGTAAACCAGTGGCCTAGAGGATGAATTCTACCAAGCATTTGAACAATTAATGATAATCTTAAAATCTCATACAGGAATGAAAAAAGGAATTTTCCAAGTCTCCTCTTAAGAGGCCAACATTATCCTTATACCAAAGCCAGATAAAGACACTGGAAGAAGTGGAAATTACCACTCACTGTCCTTAATGAACACAAATGTAAAAGTCCTAGGCAAAACTAGGGAATTAAATGCAATACAATGTTTCGAGGTCAAATTCTATAATTAAGCATGTTATATCCTTTATAGGCATAGATGGTTTAATATAATCTCTTTAATCACTGTATGACATCCTGTTACTGAACAGAGGATAAAAATAACATGATAATCTCAATGGATATATGAAAAGTATATGATAAAAGTTATCATCCATTTACATATTTTAGACTCTTATAATATTGAAGAACTTTACCTCAGCATGATAAAGGTTACATATGACAAGTCCACATTTTATAATGACAATTACAAAAAGATGTGGGATAAGGAGTTTTAATATAATATTTTATTAATTTTTGAGAGTTTAATATTGTATATTTTACTGACTGCAAGCTCCTCCATCTGGCTCTTCTCACATACACCTCTGCTTTCCTTACACCCCAATTTCATGTCTCTCTTTTTTTTGATAATTCATCCAATTGCGTTTATGCTGAATGTGCACTCTTAGGTAGAAAGACCATAATGGGGATGTTTTACCAACTAAAGTCACACTCCTTTTTTCCTTTTATTAAAAATAGCTTTTTTTTACTCACATAATATATCCCAACAAAGATTTTTCCTTCCTCTACTCCTCCTAGTTCCCTACTCCCTACCCATCCAGATCTACCTCTTTAATAAGGAAAAATAGGCTTTTAAGGGTTAATAATAAAATAAGATAAAACAAAAACCAATGCATTGCAATAGGACCAAACAAACAGAAGAAAGAGAAGCCACTAAAAGGCACAAGAAACATATACATGCAGAGACTCCCACACAGAGCAATCCCATGAAAACACTAGTCTGGAAGCCACAAAACACACTCAAGGGACACTAAGAACAGGAAGATTTATTTCCAAATTGTATACTGATAAGTTCCTGACAGACATATGAAATACATAAAGAGTTCACTGAACTCAATAATATCAAACAATCTGATTTCAAATATACAAAGGATTTGAGAAGATTCTTCTATGGTGTTACACAAATGATTAATGTCATATAACAGAGATATATAGATGTCTTCAGAGAAATGCAAGTCACACCACAATGAAGCATCACTTAATATACACTAGGATGTTTATTATTAATAAAAAATACAAAACAAAAACGACAAACTTACTGATGCTTCTATGGGTAGAAATTGATACTGTCATAGACTATTATTGGCATTATATAATTTAGCAATTGGGAATTACTTTGGCAGTTTCTGAAAACTTGAAAATGGTTACCACATGGCTTGTTTAAGCTTGTATGTCTCCTTGACTGAGCCAGGGATGTATGTATATCTGGTAAACATTATTTTAAGGTGTGTCTGCGAAGGTATTTCCAGAAGGTGATTATTTGTTGAATTGCTAAATGGAGTGAAAGAATTCCTTCACATTGTAAGTTTGCAGCATCTACACTATAGAGTGTCTGAGTCTTCCCAGTATGGGTGTGCACTGTCTACCATTAGGCATCTGAGAAGAGAAGAAAGTCAAAGGAAGGTGGGTTGTGTCTGTCTCACCACATAATAAATATATTTACCAATTCTCCTTCCATTTCCCTTGAAATGTTATATTCACCATTAGTGATCTGGTTCTCGGGACCTCGAATTTATTTTAAAATTGGTCCTTTATTTCATAAGACTTCTTGATCCTTTAAATTGAAAATGACATTTTGTGGGCTTTCTCAGCCTCTAGATAAGATAAGTCAAGTAGTTATCAGAACACTTAACACATACACACATACACACATGTACACACATACACACACACATGCACACACAACACACATGCACACATGCACGCATGCACACTAGTGTTGCTCCAAACAGAAAACTTCTGAGAAGAAGCTAAGTGTGAACTCAGCAATATAAATTCCCAGATTGACAGTCACGTGTGTAACTTGAATGCATCAGCTGTCTTTCAAAGCAGAGCCTCATGCCCTGAAGTTGCAGGGCTGAGAGCAAAGACATTGAAAGAGAAACTTTCACTTTGCAATTAGATAAATTACAAAGTCAAACCTCCACTACTGTAAAGTGTTTACTGTTAAGAAGGCAACTGACTGGAGGAGGATTGGATGCTAAAGTTGGGATATAAATGCAGGAGGAACCCTCTAGAAGCTGGAGTTAACCAAGCCCTCATGCAATTCTCAAGGGAAAATGTCTCTATACCAGCAGTAGTTTTAGGCCTTTCAATCAGCACTTGAGAGGAAATAATGTTCTCAATCCAAATGCTATAACATAAAACACTTCTCTTACGTTCTAACTCCCTCTCCCTATTTCTCCCAATGCTCAAATCTCATTGGTAACTAAAAGTGAAAGACAATGTATAATTAAGTAGAATGTATTCTAAAGGTCAAAAGAGAAAATCCAAAGATTTCCAATTTGTGCACAAGGAAATCCAAAAATAACTGTGGAAGAATAAATCACATCAAAGTGAGAGGCAGGAAGCAGAGAGCCCAGGTCAGAATCAGGGCTGGTTAGTATCCTTTGAGGCCACACTCTTAGTGACTGACTTCAGTCAGTCATGACTTCTACTTTAAAGCATCCACAACCTCCTAAAACAATACCATTAGTTGAGAACTAAGTGTTCCAACACATAGTTCTATGTGGGAAATGTCACATTTCAACCTTAATACCCTTGAATAAAAAGGTAATCAGATACAATGCAAAAAGGACCTTGAGTGAATAACAAACTATTTTTATTGTTGATCTTTTTGCCCTAGAACATCTCAAGAGGACTTCTCAGTGCTTTTTCAGAATAACTCTGTTAAATATCCAGAAGTAATTATACCTTTCAAGGACTACTCTTAGATTTGATGGTAATTCTAGGAGACGCAAAATGCCATTAGCTCTCCATGTAAAGAAAGGAATTATGAAGTTCAGGTGATCAAGAGATTTTTTTTAATCTCAAGTCTATCTCAAGAAGTCATATTAGGTGTCCTATTCAATTGCAAGGTTCTTCCTCTGTTTATGAGTATATGGAGTAATAGAGAGAGATAGGGAATGGCAGAATTTCCAATATGTTTCTCTGATCAGTTGAGGAAGAGCCATTCTAGAAATGGAAGCTATTATAACTGCTAACTCCAAGAAACCGATGGAATGGMCCATTCCTGTGGGGACTGCTGCAATTTGTGCCACTGCTAAGAATATTAAAGATTCAGACATATTTTTTTCCATATCTATATGCAGCTCTCCTATTTGGCTTGTGCAGAAGAACAGCTGACCTTGGAAAATGGTGGTGAGTTCAGAAACATAAAGGCGTAGTGACTCTAGTACAGTGTTTTCTGTACAATATATGGCTCCATCTTTTGAGCAACTTAATGCACATTATTGTACCTGGCAGGAAATTATGAGTCTGGCAAATGAGCTTTGTGTTTTTCAGCTTCTTGCTTGTGAACACTATGAGAAGCAATTTGCTCTCAGGTGGCGAAGCCAGCAATTTACCTCAACTCTTCTGCCACAGTGGGATATCAGCTCTCTAGACCAATGTCATCAATTACTTTGCAGGAACTCTGATATCTCTCCTGTCGACAACAGATCGCACTGAKTCATTAGATTTATGGTATGATTCTCATTAGACAGAGTGAACACGAGGGAACTACTGTTCTGAACTTATACCTGAGATGCTTGTATTTAAGATGATAGAAAAATTAATTGAAAATTGAAACACATTCTCACTGATCTTTTTAGGCTTCCCATTGTGTGGGGTCTATCATGTTTAAGTTAAGGGATACGTTGTTTGTTTGTTTTYCAATCCTTTCACCTCTTCAACCATCAAACTGGCAAAATGCTTCCTATGATACATAGGGATTTATAGGAATGTATTTACCATTGGAGTCTGCAGTTCTGTTTCTAGAGAGGTCCAGAACAAGGAAAAATTGAGACATAGTCCACTGTGGAGCTTCCCATTCTGCTGGAGCTCAAAGACCCAGGGCTGCTGGGTTAGAGTCACATAGGGACTGACTCAAATCCTCTAGGACCCCTATAGGAAAGTTAATGTGTGCCTATGACCTGGGCATTATCTGACCCAAACTGCACTGTAACACCACAGGAAGTAGGATATTTGGGATTGTGGACAAGCAAACTATGGGAGAAAAAAATAAGCTACATACTTTCTCTATTACTTTTTCTCTCCCTGCTGGCTCTGGTATGCTCATGAGATCATATGTCAGTAGTAGAAAGGAAGAGAAGGCACATTACCAACTAATAGATAGTCCAAATTGATATACAGGCATTCTCAGAGAGTCAGAGCCTACAATACTACAATTCTTTGCAGGACCATTTCAGATGAGCAGCGGCAACGTGAATTAATTCAGTTGGGGATCATGTTTGCCAATGAATAACTTTGTTCACTTTTCTTGATACAACATGGTCAGATGTGTAMGTACATGTGATCTGACAAGATTGTTAGGAATTTTGAARCAAGGCAAGACTTGAWAATTTACTAATAAGTATACTTACACAAAAGTATACGGTGAGATTTYRCCTGCCCAAGAAACATGAAAGTATGTAGAAGGCTTAACAATTAATTTCAAGATGATTCATTCTGAAGATATCATTACTTTTTTGCTTTGCCTAGACAACTCTCTCTCATAGATCAATGAGCTCATGAGAACATTGAACATGACAGCAATGGTATAAATTATACAACATGAATTTYCATTCTTTGACTTGGTCATAGGCATAAGTGGTCAGACTGACAATATCTTGACCTTGTGTAGAATCATTCCTGAAAGGTGGGATRGCATTTCATTTTTCTACCCTAAGAAGAATTACAAGTGTGAAACAAACTATTCACCATGATCTTACATAATTATCCATCTGACTATATCTTATCAAGACAAGCAAACAGCWTWGTGYATTCCTAAATATTCTGCCCAATGCACAGCATTTACATAGCCCTAGTGGGAYGGTCCAACCACCCTCATTAGCCTTTAGATAAGTGTATATGTAGATAGTACAACCAACTGCATTTATGGATGTCAAAGGCAGAAAGCACAGATATGGGAAGAAATTGATATTGTCCTGGAGCTGTCTTGGGAGTGRTGAGAATGTTCTAGACATTGTTGTGATAGTGTTACGTAAAAATACTGCATTGTAGATTATAATGGGTAACTTTTATACAATATAAAACACATCTCAATAATGTTTAAAAGGGGATCAGTGGTTAAAATATCCCAAGGGGAGGGAAAAAGATGAAGTATATAAGACATTATTAAAAA
>BDUI01001532.1:109576-126515 GCA_002335545.1 Apodemus speciosus | reverse complement strand
AAAAAAAAAGAAAAGAACAGCAATAAAGAAAACACAAACTGAGGGAATCCTGGAGATGGAAAATCTAAGTAAGCAAACAGGTACCACAGATACAGTCACCACCAACCGAAGACAAGAGATGGAAGAGAGAATCTCAGGCATAGCATACAATAGAAGAAATTGATACACCTGTCAAGGAAAACATTAAATCCAAAATGCTCCTGACATAAAACATCCAGAAAATCTGGGACATTATGAAAATATCAAACCTAAGAGTATTAGAATAGAATAAGATGACTCTCAGCTCAATGGCCCAAAAATATTTTTAACAAAATCATAGAAGAAAATTTTCCTAACCTAAAGAAGGAGATGCCTATAAATGTACAAGAAGCTGACAGAACATCAAATAGATTGGACCAGAAAAGTCACTTCCCTTTGCCTGTGCCACATAATAATTAAACAACTAAATCTACAGAAAAAAAAAGAAAGAATATTAAATGCTGCAAGGGAAGAAGGTCAAGTAATATATAAAGGCAGATTTATAAGAATTATACCCAACTACTCAACAGACTCTAAAAGCCAAAAAGTCCTGTGCATATGTCTTGCAGACTCTTAAGAGACCACCAATTCCAGAACAGACTACTATACTCAACAAAAATTTCCATCACCATAGTTAGAAAAAACAACATATTCTATGACAAAGTCAAATTTAAACAACATCTATCCACAACCTAGCCCTTCAAAAGGCACTTCAAGGAAAAGCCTACCTAAAGGAGGTTACCTACACCCAAGAAAGCATAGAAAATAAATAATTCCACACCAGTGAAACCAAAAGAAAGGACACACACACACACATGCACGACGACCACCACCACCACCACCACCATGAAGAACAACAAAATGACAGGAATTAGCAATCATTGGTAATTAATATCTCTCAGTATCCATGGATTCAATTTCCCAATTWAAAAAAAAGACACAGACTAGCTGAGTAAATGTGAAAAGAGGATCCATCATTCTGCTGCAAACAAGAAACTCATCTCAATATCAACAATAGGAATTACCTCAGAGTAAAGGGCTGGAAAAAGATTTTCTAAGCAAATGGACCAACAAATAAACTGGTGTAGCCATTCTAATATCTAACAAAATAGATTTCCAACCAAAATTAATCAAAAGAAATGAGTAAGGACACTTCATACTCATCAAAGGAAAAATCCACCAAGATGACATCTCAATTCTGAACACTGATGCCGCAAACACAAGGGCATCCATCCACAAATATGAAAGAAACATTACTAAAACTTATATCACACATTAATAGTGGGAGACTTCAACTCCCCTCTTACCAATGGACATCTAGACAAAATCTTAACAGAGAAATAATGGAATTAACAGACATTGTGACTCAAATGGATATAATAGATATCTATAGAACATTTTTTTACCCAAACCTGAACAAACACACTGTCTTCTCAGAACTTCATGGAACCATCTCCTTAACTGACCACATACTCAGTGACAAAGCAAGTCTCAACAGATACAAGAAAATTAAAATAAGCTCCTGTATCCTATGAGACCACCACAGATTAAAACTGAACTTCAATAACAGAAACAACAGAAAATCTTCAAACTTATAGCAACGTAAAACTCTCTACTGATCTACTATATAAGCAAACTGAAAATAAAACACATTAGATGCTGAAAAATTCTTTGACAAAAAAAAATCTGATATCCTTTCATAATAGAAAGTCTTTGAGAGACCAGGGATACAAGGGCAAACCTAAGCACATAAAGGCAATATACAGCAAGTTGATAGCCGACATAAATGTAAATGGAGAGAAACTCAAAGCAATTCCACCAAATCAAGGACAAGACAAAGCTGTCCACTCTTTCCTTACCTATTCAATATAGTACATGAAGTTCTTGCTAGGGCAACAGTACAACTAAAGGAGATCAAGGGGATACAATTTGGAAAGAAAGAAGTAAAAGTATCAGTATTTGAAGATGACATGATAGTAGTATACATAAGTAACTGTAAAAATTCTACCAGAGAACTCTTAAGAATGATTAACACCTTGGCTAGATACAAGATTAACTTAGAATCAGTTGCCTTCCTGTAGCTACTTGTATTCTAATGCTAATTGGGTTCCCAAAAACTTTTTGCAGAAGAGTGTCTGCTCATAGCTTTTGGGAACATGCCCCCAGATATTTCCGATTGGTAAATAAAGATGCCACCAGCCAACAGATGGGAGGAGACACATAGGCTGGGTTTTAGGTTTTCTGCCAAGTAAACGGGTGAAGAGAATGCAGCCTAAAGGGCTGGTTATTTGGGTCAAGAGCAACCAAGATGGAACATAGAAATTAGTAAGTAACTCAGAATTATTGGTTGGTGTTAGATTCTAATAGCATGGAGGTTAGGCAATTGCACAGTTATTGTGATGCCTAGTGCATATTAAAATATAAAGGTTGGGCAGTGGTGGCGCACGCCTTTAATCCCAGCACTTGGGAGGCAGAGGCAGGTGGATTTCTAAGTTCGAGGCCAACCTGGTCTACAGAGTGAGCTCCAGGATAGCCAAGCCTACACAGAGAAACCCTGTCTTGAAAAACCAAAAAAATAAAAAATAAAAAATAAATAAAGACTGTGTGATTGTCTTTCACTTGGGAACATAAACAATTGATGTGGGAAGCAACCTCACTCCTGGAATTATTAAATTTATTAATACTACAACCTCCTATATTCAAACAATACGTGGGCTGAGAAAGAACTTTAGAAAACAACACTTCTCACTATAGCCACAAATAATATAAAATATTAACTCTAACCAAGCAAGTGAAAGACCTGTATGATACGAGCTCCAAGTCTCTAAAGAAAGAAATTGAAGAAGATACTAAGATTTCCCGTGYTCATTGATTGGTAAGATTAACATAGTAAAATGACCATTTTACCAAAAAACAATTTATAGATTCAACACAATCCCCATCAGAATTCCAACACAATTCTTTACATTCTGAAAGAATGAAACTCAACTTCATATGGAAAAACAAACAAAAAAAACCCAGGATAATTAAGACAATCCTGGACAATAAAAATAAATTCCAAGAAGTATTAACATCCCTGATTTCAAGCTCTACCACATGGCATTGACATAAAAACAGAAACAYTGATCAATGGAATCAAATTGAAGACCCACATGTAAATCCACATAACCATGGACATCTCATTTTTGAAAAAGAAGCCAAAATTATACAATGGAAAAAAATAAAGCATCTGCAGCCAATGGTGTTGGAGTAATTGGGTATCAGCAAGCAGAAGAATTCAAATAGGCTAAATCAATCACCTTCTACAAAACTCAAGTCCAAGTGGATCAAAGACCTCAACATAAAACTGGATATACTGATCTGATAGAAGACAAAGTGGGGTATAGTCTTGAATGCCTTGCCAAAGGAGACAATTTCCCAAATAGAACACCAGTCATGTAGGTACTAAGATCAACAATTAATAAATGAGACCTCCAGAAACTCAAATGCTTCTGTAAGGTAGAGGACACCATCAAAAGACAAAACAGCAGCTTACAGAATGGGAAATGATCTTTATCAACTCCACATCTGACAGAGGGCTGATATCCAAAATATATAAAGATCTCAAGAGGACCCAGCTATACCACTCCTGGGCATATACTCAGAATATGCTCCAACATGTAATAAGGATTCATGCTCCACTATGTTCATAGCAGTCTTATTGATAATAGCTGGAAACTGGAAAGAATCAAGATGTTCCTCAACAGAGGAATAGATACAGAAAATGTGGTACATTTACACAGTGGAATACTACTCAGCTATTAAAAACAATGTATTCATGAAATTCTTAGGCAAATGGATGGAACTAGAAAATATCCTGAGGGAGGTAACCCAACCACAAAAGAACACACATGGTATGCACTCACTGATAAGTGGATATTAGCCCAGAAGCTTGGAATTCCCCAAGATACAATTCACAGACCAAATGAAGCTCAAGAAGAAGGAAGACCRAAGTACAGATACTTTGGTCCTTCTTATAAGGTGGAACAAAATACCCATGGGAGGAGATACAGAGACAAAGTGTGAAGTAGAGACTGAAGGAAAGACCATCCAGAGACTGCCCCACCTGGGGTTCCATCCCATATACAGTCACCAAACCCAGACACTATTGTAGATGTCAACAAGCACTTGCTAACAGGAGCCTAGTATAGCTGTCTCCTGAGAGGCTCTGCCAATACCTGACAAATACAGAGGTGGGTGCTCTCAGCCAACCATTGGACTGAGCACAAGGTCCCCAATGGAGGAGGTAGAGAAAGGACCCAGGGAGCTGAAGGAACTTGCAGCCCCATAGGAGAAACAAAAATATGAACTAACCAGTACCCTCAGAGCTCCCAGAGACTAAACTACCAACCAAAGAGTATACATGGAGGGACTCATGGCTCCAGCTGCATATATAGCAGAGGATGGCCTTCTTGAACATCAAAGGGAGGAGAGCCCCTTGGTCCTGAGAAGGCTCAATGCCCCAGTATAGGGGAATACCAGAACAGGGAAGTGGGAGTAGGTAGGTTGGTGAACAGGGAGAGTGGGGGATGGGATAGGGTGTTTTTGGAGGGGAAACCAGGAAAGGGGATGACATGTGAAATGTAAATAAATAAAATATCTAATAAAAAACAAAGACCTCAAGAAACTAGACATCAACAAACCAAATAACCCAATTTAATAACAGGGTACAAATCTAAACAAAGAATTCTCAACAGAGGAATAATGATCAACATCCTTAGCCATAAGGGAAATGCAAATCAAAATAACTCTGAGATTTCATCCTATACCTGTTAGAACAGCTAAGATCAAAGACACAAGAGATATCTCATGCTGGTCAAGATGYGGAGTAAGGAGAGTATTTATCCATTGCAAAATTGTACAGCCAATTTGGAAATCAATTTGGCAGTTTCTCAGAAGACCAGGACTAGTATTACCCCACAACTCCATTACACCATTCCTGGGTATATACCCCCAAAATGTTCCACCATATCACAAGGACATTTGCTCAACTATTATTTATAGCAGCTATATTCCTAATAGCCAGAAACTGGAAACAATCTAGATGGCCCTCAACTGAAGAATGGATAAAGAAAATGTAGTACATTTATACAATGGAGTATTACTTAGCTGTTAAGACAAACAAACAAACAAAAGCATCATGAAATTTGCAAGCAAATGGATGGAAGTAGGAAAAAAAATATCCTGGCTGTAACCCAATCTGAAGTAATCCAGACCCAGAAAGACAAACATGGTATGTACTCACTTGTAAACAGATCTTTGCTGTAAAGTAAAGGATCACCATGCTACAATTGACAGACCTAGTAAAGCTAAGAAACAAGGAGGACTCAAGGCAGGACACATGAACATCTCTGGGAAATAGAMCAGACTTCAAGGGTGGACTGGGGGTGGGCAGATATGGGAACAGAATATATTAGGTGTGTGGAGATGGAGGGAGAAAATACTGGGAGAAACAACTGGAATTGAGTGGCACATGGGAATGAACTAGAAACTTAGTGTAATGAAAATTCTCAGCAATCTATTAGGGTGACCCTAGGTAAGACTCCTAGCTATAGGGAATATGGAGCCTGAACCACCAGCCTCCTGTAATGAGGTAAGAGTTCCAGTAGAGGGCTTGGGACACCAACTCAACCACAAAAACTTCAACCTACAACTTGTCCTGCCTACAAGATGTGTTGGAATAAAAGTGGAACAGAGTTGTGGGAGTAGCTCACCAGTGCCTGGTCCAGTTTGAGACCCAGGCCGTGAGAAGGGACCTACCCCTAACACTGCCTGGAGGGCCAGGACCCAGAAGCTGAGTAGCCCAGAGACCTAGAATAGAACCAAACAACTCGGTTTTTTGGTTGGTTGGATTTTTTTGTTTGTTTGTTTTAAAGTCAGTGAAGCGATTCCTGATGGTATTCTTGATACTTTGTTATATACACAGATTGGTGCCTAGCCCAATTATCATCAGAGAGGCTTTACCCAACAAGTCATGGAAACAGACGCAGAGATCCATCCACAGCCAAACATTAGGCAGAACTCAGAGAATCCTGTGGAAGAAGGGAAGGAAGAATTGCAGGAGTCAGAGGGGTCAGGGACACTGTAAGAAAACCTATAGAATCAACTAACCTGGGCTCATAGGAGCTCACAAAGACAGACAACCAGGGAGCCTGCCTGGGTCTGACCTAGAGCCTCTGCGTGTATGTGTACCATGGTCTTCTTATAGGACTCTTAACAGGGGGAGCAAGGACTGGCTCTGACTCTTTTGCCTGCTTTTGGGACCCTTTTTCTCTACTGCCTGGTCCAACTTTAATATGAGGGGAAGAGCCTACTCTACTGAAACTTGATGTTTGGTTGATATGCATGGGGAGCCTGCCCTTTCCTGAAGAGAAATGGAGGAGGAGTGGATGGGGTTGGGAGAGAGGAAATGAGTGAGGGAGACGGACAGGGAAGAGAGGAGGGAAAGAAAACTCCAGTAAGGATGTAATAGAGAGAAGAGTGAATAAAAAAGAAATCTTAAAGATAAAATGTGCATTTTATTTGGTTTCAATTTTTCTTTCTACGATCACTTGGCCAATCTTTTTGGTCTGAGAGAGTGTTCAATATCACAGAAGAGACGGCATGGAAGCACAAAGCTTCTCCCCTCATAGTGGCTAAAAAACAAAGAGAAGGGGGAGCCGGAAACAAGATCTTTCCAAGAGACATACGTCCTCCAAGTAGGCCCAGCCTTCTGCAGTCTCCACACACACCCCAGTCGTCCATTCAGCTCTGAGTCCATTAGTGGATTAACCCACTGACGAGATTTGAGCACTGAACATCGACTCACTAAAGACCAAGGCTCCAGCAGAGTTGCCACGGGTCATTCATGTCCAAACCGCAGCATGAAGTGACTGCAAATGTTGTATTTCATTTATGAAACATCTTCACAGAAATATATAACTAGTATTTGTCCAAGCTGCTGAATAGTATACTCTAGCCAAGGTGCCTGATAAAATTATCCACCATGACTAATATGTGGGCACATTACTAGAAAAGTTAGAATCTGGAAGAAAAGGGGAAATAAGGTACAAGGTAAAGGATGCCCAGACAAAGGGCTTGTGTTACCAGGTAGCCACGTTTACAACTGCTCAGTCTTGTGAACATCTTGAAATAAGTCACTGAAGGAGGAGAAGGGATCTATTATTCTGTCTGTGTCCTCCCCTCTCCAATTATGTGTCTAAATCCTTGCTACAAAGTAAAGAGTCCTAGTATTACCTGTACCTACCTGACAGCCACTGAGTCCACCATAACCTATAGTAAGAATAGGACACAGTGCCCAGATCTTCATCAGTATTCCTGCTGAGCACTTACAACCAGTGTGGTAATGGGATCTCTTCAGCCAAAGTCTTCCGTGGAAGCCAAAACCAGAGAGGGGTATGTGCAAACTAAGTCAAGGTCAATCCTTATCTAATAATGTCCCACTTCCAGTGAGTGATTTATATATAGAGAGAGATACAAAAGCTCAGCCCCATTGCCTCTATGAACAACTCTGAAGGACCATCTTCATGTTAAACTTTCTCTTACAAGCGACTGAGACCTTGATTGAAAATTCAGCACAGTTGATGTCCTTCTTTCTCCTCCAACTTTTCCAGACAAATGTAGTTTGACCTTAAGTCTCAGAGGTGTACAAAAGCAACTTTAAAAATAAAGGAAAATATCCAAGGTCCACTGTGCTACASTTCTAACTATTCTTGTCAACAATGACCAAATACTTTACCCCATTCTAATTTAAATTCAAAATCATCTTTTATAAAGACAAAGAAACTTGTTTGTTACTGCCTGAGAAGCGCCAGGCCAAGAAATAGCTGGTCATGAATATGCATGTCAAGTGGCAAAGCGAACCTTCCAAATTTTCAGATTAAATAGCAAAGATGATAATTCAGTTGTAAAAATCCCCAATGTTCCCGAGCCTTCCTTCCCATTTTTTGTAAGGGCCTAAAGGACATTTTAAACAGTCACTCTGTGTGGGAACAGGACAGCCCCATGCTTGTTGTCTTTTCAATTCTCAACAGACTCAGAGCATGTGATGGTAACTGAGTCCTCAGTGTTCTGCCATCCACTTTCCTTTATACAAAGCCAGCCAGGAGCATAAGCTGTCCAAATAAATCCTTTTATTGTCTGCCTTCCTGGGAAAATTCCCTGCTTCAGCCTCAGCAGAGGTAAGCCATGGCTGCTTTCTGACGATACACCATCTGGATCATGTGGCACAGAGAAGTGACCACCAAAAGTCGCTCCTTACAAAAGTTCTGCTTTGGGACTCAGGTGATTTCTTTTCATTGCTATGAAAACCATCTGGTGTTTCCTTCTTTTATCCCCCATTGGTGGTATTGGCCACGGGACAGTGCCCACAGCAAGAATGGCAGTACCTCCTTTGTCTTTCCCATCTAGGTCATGCATACCAAATTAAGAAAGTACTGGGTTCCCTTCTGTTTATTACTCTTTCATTAAAAAATGGGGACAAATGGCACAGAAAGGAAAATGACAGGGTTGGGGAGCTAAAAGTGTTCCCTACTCTGAGTCAGGGAGGGATGAGAGGCACTCGGTAAAAGAAGAATTGATTCAAAGTTTTCTTTACCATCATGCTAGAAATAAGAAAGTGGGTGTGTTCTTTGCAGGCTTATATAGCCTTTCTGGCTTTCAGTGACAAGTATGCCAAGTGGTTAGCATATGAGGAGGCGACAAGCAAGAGCAGAAAGAAAAGGAGAACAACCTAAAGTGGAAACAGAAGGAAATCCAGCTGTTATTGGAAAGAAACAAAGAAGTTCAAAGAATTAAAAAGGAACTCACAAGCAATGGGGAGCAGGGCAGGTCCTGAAACCCAAGGAGTAGCTTACTCAATAAGTGTTCTCTGCCCTGCCTTCAAAACCTTGAAATTCACCTTCCCTCTGATCCCCTCAGTCAGTTCACCTCACTGGTAATCTATAGAGAGACAGGGCTGGTACTTTCAATGACAACCTGCTGTTGGAAACAAGTTGRTCACCAAAGGAAAAGCCAAGAGCAGCTCCCAGATGAAGAAGGAAGGAATCCCTCACAGTCTATGTCAGGACTATCCAAAAGCACTCTTCAGACCAGCAGCAGCTCCTAGACCATAGGTTCTCAAGCTGTGAGTCACATATCAGACCTACATTACCACCATAAGAGTAGCAAAATTACAGTTATGAAGTAGCAACAACAATACTTTTATGGTGGGAGGTCACAACATGGGGAACTGTATTACAGGGTCACAGCATTAGAAAKATTGAGATACTTGTTACAACACCTGTTAGAATTGCCAGTTCATCAACAGTATCTCAGACTCAGAACACTTTGGAGAACCCCGAGATATCCCTGGAGGCAGTCCTTGGATATGCTAAAAGCAAGAAGGCAATACTCTACATGACCAACTGTAGAGTCACTCCAAAGTCAGCTGACAACTAAAGGTAGATTGGAGACTAACAAAAGGAAAAGAACAGGAAGTGTCAAAATAGTGACCAGGAGCTTAGGGATGGAGGGCGCATCCTCTAGAGGATAGGACCAGTGCAGAAAGGGACCACGAGAAATGCTGTAGAGAAAACCACCATCAATCACAGAAGCCCTTGACAACCCGAAGATTTACAACTAGAATTTAACTTTCTCTATTTACTGGTTTCTAATTACAAAACACAAGCCTTCTAGAGAGGCTACCCTTTCTCTTCAGTTGCTCCTGTGTAAAGAATTTCTGCTCATTCCCAAGTGAACACGGAGAACTCACATTCCATTATCCCAGGCAGAAAAGGGACTTTCTGTGCTGGGTTAGCAGCTGACTTGGCTAGGACAGAATTGGATTTCCCCAGGGAGAGGTTGGCAGGCTGAAAAGAAGCCTGGACTCTGGGCTGTCACCAAGTGGGCACTGGTGACCACTACAACTTCTCAGCTTTTACAAAAGTTCTATTTTATGGTCCAGCACCTGTCACCTCTCTTTCTTGAATCCACAAAGGCTATTCTGCTTAGGATCTGGACACAGGAAACAAGAAGCCAATCAGCAGTATAGAGTGATTGGACAGAGAATCAAGGAGAAATTACTACTCTAACAGTGATGTTGGAACAACATCATACCCAGACATCAGTTAAGTTTCAGACAGGATTACCATTTTGCTCAGTCATATATGATCATAGACAACCAAGAAAAACAATAGACATTGCTATCTATCTCTTTATGACTGGCTTGGCATGAAGAATGTCTTCAATTTCTCAGTGCCAAGGTGCTCTTTCATAAAAAAAAAATAACCTGTTTCTTCAAAATAGACTCCAGATCACCAGATCAGAGTCACCTTTTAAAAAGCTTAAACCCAATCTCGGTGTTTCCCTCCCTCTCACAATGATTGACACTTCTGAGCACCAAYAAGATTTGTTTCCACTCAGATCCAATAACACCAAAAACAACAAAATCCTGTGTTCCAATAGTTACACAGCCCCTGCTCTTACAGAAGGCAAACTGTAACTTATAAAGTGAGTATACCTTCATTTAGACACATAAACCCAGACTAGGACTGTTCAGGGTGGTTGTGAATCTAACTTTATTCATCTGTGTTCTGAATGGTGAGCCAAAGGGAAGAGAGAGGTTCAGGAGCTTAAAGRCCTTTGTCAGAGCCTGTCTGTTGCTGCTGTTGTATTCTTGACAGATGCATTATGTTGGAAGCCCCTAAGTGACTAAATTTATTTTTTCTCTTCAAAAAACAAGTCGTGAGGCCTGGGCATGTTTAAAATAGTCATTGGAAGCTTACCATCCTTCACTGGTATAAGGGAAATCTATCTAAAATTATCACAAAATCATAGGATAAAAATTAGTAATAAATTAATAAAGATAAATCCTTTCAGCTGATAGAGTTTGTTTTCTCATCCACCCACCCCCAACCCCTGCAGTTCCTTCTTCATGGAAAGGGAGNTCACCAAAGGAAAAGCCAAGAGCAGCTCCCAGATGAAGAAGGAAGGAATCCCTCACAGTCTATGTCAGGACTATCCAAAAGCACTCTTCAGACCAGCAGCAGCTCCTAGACCATAGGTTCTCAAGCTGTGAGTCACATATCAGACCTACATTACCACCATAAGAGTAGCAAAATTACAGTTATGAAGTAGCAACAACAATACTTTTATGGTGGGAGGTCACAACATGGGGAACTGTATTACAGGGTCACAGCATTAGAAAGATTGAGATACTTGTTACAACACCTGTTAGAATTGCCAGTTCATCAACAGTATCTCAGACTCAGAACACTTTGGAGAACCCCGAGATATCCCTGGAGGCAGTCCTTGGATATGCTAAAAGCAAGAAGGCAATACTCTACATGACCAACTGTAGAGTCACTCCAAAGTCAGCTGACAACTAAAGGTAGATTGGAGACTAACAAAAGGAAAAGAACAGGAAGTGTCAAAATAGTGACCAGGAGCTTAGGGATGGAGGGCGCATCCTCTAGAGGATAGGACCAGTGCAGAAAGGGACCACGAGAAATGCTGTAGAGAAAACCACCATCAATCACAGAAGCCCTTGACAACCCGAAGATTTACAACTAGAATTTAACTTTCTCTATTTACTGGTTTCTAATTACAAAACACAAGCCTTCTAGAGAGGCTACCCTTTCTCTTCAGTTGCTCCTGTGTAAAGAATTTCTGCTCATTCCCAAGTGAACACGGAGAACTCACATTCCATTATCCCAGGCAGAAAAGGGACTTTCTGTGCTGGGTTAGCAGCTGACTTGGCTAGGACAGAATTGGATTTCCCCAGGGAGAGGTTGGCAGGCTGAAAAGAAGCCTGGACTCTGGGCTGTCACCAAGTGGGCACTGGTGACCACTACAACTTCTCAGCTTTTACAAAAGTTCTATTTTATGGTCCAGCACCTGTCACCTCTCTTTCTTGAATCCACAAAGGCTATTCTGCTTAGGATCTGGACACAGGAAACAAGAAGCCAATCAGCAGTATAGAGTGATTGGACAGAGAATCAAGGAGAAATTACTACTCTAACAGTGATGTTGGAACAACATCATACCCAGACATCAGTTAAGTTTCAGACAGGATTACCATTTTGCTCAGTCATATATGATCATAGACAACCAAGAAAAACAATAGACATTGCTATCTATCTCTTTATGACTGGCTTGGCATGAAGAATGTCTTCAATTTCTCAGTGCCAAGGTGCTCTTTCATAAAAAAAAAATAACCTGTTTCTTCAAAATAGACTCCAGATCACCAGATCAGAGTCACCTTTTAAAAAGCTTAAACCCAATCTCGGTGTTTCCCTCCCTCTCACAATGATTGACACTTCTGAGCACCAAYAAGATTTGTTTCCACTCAGATCCAATAACACCAAAAACAACAAAATCCTGTGTTCCAATAGTTACACAGCCCCTGCTCTTACAGAAGGCAAACTGTAACTTATAAAGTGAGTATACCTTCATTTAGACACATAAACCCAGACTAGGACTGTTCAGGGTGGTTGTGAATCTAACTTTATTCATCTGTGTTCTGAATGGTGAGCCAAAGGGAAGAGAGAGGTTCAGGAGCTTAAAGRCCTTTGTCAGAGCCTGTCTGTTGCTGCTGTTGTATTCTTGACAGATGCATTATGTTGGAAGCCCCTAAGTGACTAAATTTATTTTTTCTCTTCAAAAAACAAGTCGTGAGGCCTGGGCATGTTTAAAATAGTCATTGGAAGCTTACCATCCTTCACTGGTATAAGGGAAATCTATCTAAAATTATCACAAAATCATAGGATAAAAATTAGTAATAAATTAATAAAGATAAATCCTTTCAGCTGATAGAGTTTGTTTTCTCATCCACCCACCCCCAACCCCTGCAGTTCCTTCTTCATGGAAAGGGAGAGACTGTTAAGTTAGAAATGAGTAATTTTAAACATTCATGGCTTGAGAAACAAAACAAGTCAATTCAGTCAAAGTAGTATCTGCAGTTCCAGGCCATCCTGCTCCTGACTCCACGTTCTCATCTCTGAGCCCAGAGCTTCCTTGCTGAACCCTTTGCAATTCCCAGTCTAGCTGTCCACCATTTGTACAGCTGGCGTCAAGCCATTTCCAGATCCCTAGACTTTCATGCTGCCTCCAAATTCTGCCCTGGCTGGTACCACATGCCCTGCCTGGACTGTTTGTTGCATTACAGTCCTCTTGGTGGCTCTTGATAAACAGTCTCACCTAGTTCTCATCTCAGACAACAATGAAGATCTTTCACAGATCTATTTCTGTGACCAAAGGGAGTTCTGACAACACTACCTGCCATGCGGTGATCTCAATAAATGTGCTATGTGAATCCCCGATTGAATGAATAAATGAATTCGTCATATGGTCATATGTGCATTTTGAGAAGCCCCAAAAGGCAGTAAATCAATCTACTTCCCTTAATGCAAGGGTAATACTTTAGGAAGAAATTGGCCTACACATAAATATTTGTCATGATAACCATAACATTTTCGGTAAACACCTACAGAATGTTCTAACAGACACCTGCTGGATGGCAAACACGAGAGGATTAAATAACATGGGCTCTGCTTTTCAAGTAGCTTGCCTGTTCTGCYCTTGCAGATAAACCTTTTCGAAAGTACTGTAAATATCTGCTTTATGCCTATGTCTTTCTAGCACTCTGCAGAAGATTATAGAGCCTCGTCTGAGTGAGGAACCTATACTTACCAACTTTCTGCTGTCTCTTCCTCCAGAAGGGAATGTATGACAAAGGTCTCTACAGGCATCGTTTCCCCTTCAATCTGTACATGAAATGGACTTACGGAGTGAGAGCAACCTCAAAAAGCATCTCAAAGAGATTGGGGGTTTGGGGGGAGCACAAATGGAGGCTGTCAGGTTAGAAAGAGCTTGGAGTTCTCACAGCATGGAGAGAAGGCATTGTGAGAGAGTGAGAATGGGCTCCAGGGCTTGAAACAAGGTCAGACAGATGTGCACTATTATAAAATTCCTGACAGAAATAGCTTTAAGGGGCAGGGAGACTAGACCCACAGATTTCTATCTACCCATTGAGGCAGGAAGGTTGGGACAAAGCTGAGTAGTTCATGTCAAGCAAAGAGAGGGGTCCTAGTGGTCACCCAGGTTTCTCCTTTCCTCCTATTATAACATCTGGCCTGCCAGGCCATGGGGTCACCCTGTCCACCACCAAGGTGTTTCTTCTTCATTTAGTAAATCTTGTCTGGAAATTCTCTCACAGACTTACCTAGAGATGCACCTATAGCTCACCAAAGCCAGTTCCCTACGTGATTCCAAATCCCTTCAAATTGGCAATAAAGAACTCTCAAGACAATCCCTAATAAATAACTTCTTGCCTTTCTTTCAATACTGGCAACTGAATGCAGAGTCTTGTACATGCTAACAGACACTTTTCACTAAGCCTTCTCACTACCCTAAGCACGGCCTTTCTGGATGTAAAGACAGCAAGATTATCAAGATTCTAAAAAACGCTGTCCAGTCTAGCCTTTTTCTCACAGAATGTTCTTAAATACTTATAAATATTTAATATAAAATGGACATTGTGTTTCCAAATTTTAATCTATAATATAAGGGTCTCAGAAGATGCCTTTCCATCCTTGCTGCAAGTAAAAAAATCAGAAGAAACTATAAAACTAATAACTCTTCTTACATCCTTCAAAGAAATGAGGCCACAGGGAAAACTGTTTCCCTACAAGCCAGAGAGAAAGACAAAGTGGCTCAAAGAATCATAACTCACTCAGAGAGRAWCTTCTACAGGATGGAGGTGAGCCACAATTGGTGCACAGCTGACCCGCAATTAATGAGCTGCTGGACATTCAGTATGGACAACTTTTGAGAATTAAAAATTCCAGTCAGACTGATCACAGGAGCAGTTGACAGAGCTGCAACCCAGCAGTTCATCCACAGTGTCACTGTGAGCATCAGAGGAAAATGCTCAGTAGCTACTGCAAGAGGAAGGGGAAAGGAAAAGCATATCAGAGCATTTTGGGTTTTCTGATCAAAAGCCTTCCCTCCAGAGAAATGGTTAACCAGGGCCTGGTGTAGTRTGTTTTCCAGAACCTAGCTGACCAGGAAAAGAGATATTCCTAACTCTGCCCATCTGTACCTACTCCGTCCCATCTTAGGGGTAGCACTGCTAAGTAATTATGAATGTCCTAACCCAGAGACATAAACTCACCAGAAATCGAGACTCATTATTGAATAGAATCCTTACTCTGCCCATACCTTATCTGATTAACTGTCTACTCTCCACAATTCCTTTTATCCAGTGATCTATGTACTTCCTTTTAACCCRAMATTATCAYAAGAYCTGCAAAAAGATTTTAAACACACTCTATGTTTGAATAAACAGAATTGGCAGCAGAACCAGAACCAGGTATACAAAACATTGAAATTATTATGCCAGGATTTTTCATTATGATTGATATGTGAGGAAATTTAATGGAAAAAGTAGTTGACATGCAAAAAATAATGACTAACAAATACATATATGCTTATGTACAAGTGAGATTAATGACAAAAATGTATAAGGAGCAAGATGGAAGAACTAGAAACATTTTATCATTATAAAGCACTTGTATGAAGTATATAATTATATTTGTAATTAGACTTGGATTAGAGGAAGTGTATAGTATAAACCTTTATAGTTAGTTTTTATAGCCAGCAAATTGGCTCTGGAGACAAAAGCAATTGTCATGCAAACTTSATGACTTTCCTTCAATCAGCAAATTCCAGAGTAGATGGTGTTTACAGATAGTTTTGGGCACTGTGTACTCCGATGCTTATTTCTGTGCCTACAGATCTGGTTAGAGTCTGCACCATTATCGTGACTATTGAACCATCTTCTGTATCTATGTTGTGTAATGGATGTTCACCAATTATCACTAATTGCTTAGTAAAGAGCTGATCAGCCTGTGACCCGGCAAAGAAGGAAGGACTTCTGATCCCAGAGGAAGGTCCCAAAGTGGGAGAGGAAGGAAAAGAAGAAGTAACCATGATGCAGAAGGTCTAGGAGGAGTTATGACAAATACATCACCAAGGGATTCACCATGAGGACACACGGAGAAGAGCGAGAGAGGACAAGACTCGGACTACAAGTAACACAGGGCCTGTGGCTGAGAAGGAGAGAGCTTAGAGCATTGGAACAGATGATTATCTGCTCAATCATAGTGCTTAAAACTTAATAAACTTAATAGGTCTTTTTGTCAATTACTTGGGAGCTAGAACGGGAACAGATAAAGCTATCATCCTTAAATTAYAGCTTACATGGAGAGCCAACCCCCAAAACTTGTCCTCTAACATTCTTGAGCACACCGTGCTGTGTGTGTGCTTGTGCTCATGTGCTCACTACACATATGCATCTCACAAATTTAATTAATTAGCTTTTTTAAAAAAAGAAAACCCCTCTAGAGGAACCACTGAAAACCTTTTTTCCAAATAAATACAATTGCTTTGCTAAGAAAGGAAAGAAAACAGAATCACACAAAGTTTTCAATTAAAACCATAAAAGGTAGAAAATATGAAAAGCAAAAAGCAAGGAAAACTAAGAACAGTAAGCAGAAGACAGGAGCAAACATGGAAGATAGCTATAGACACTGTAAACGTAAGTGGTATCACATACCAATTAAAGACATAAACTAAGCCCTACTTGGTGCAACATGAGGAATTCCAGATACTCAAAACACAGAGGTGCGATGAATACTTGGGTCCATAAGTTCATTTTTAGCCTGGACAACACAGAAAGATCTCATTTCAAAAGTGGAAGAAGGGGTATATATTCTCTGAACAGGTTCCCAAAATGGAACACCAACCTATAAAATACATACTATGAATACTTAAAATATAAAATTAAAGGGATAGAGATATGCATTAATAGCACAAATCAAAATAAATAAATAAATAAATGAAT
>BDUI01001532.1:55278-76110 GCA_002335545.1 Apodemus speciosus | reverse complement strand
CACACACACACACACACACACACACACACACACACGATATAAATAAAACAAAAAATAAAAGCCCTGGCAAGCTTAGCAGAGAGTGGCTGAGGCCCAATGGGGCACTGCTCAGAATGAGAACAAGTTCAGAGAAACTCTAGTTTCCAGTTTGGTCAGGAAGCATTTCTGGACCAGAAGAAACTTTTATGGAAGTGAGAAATGTTGGGTTTTGCACTTCTTTCTCTCTCGGGCTGCATAGAAGAACACTCTAAAAGGCAGGTCAGTGTCCCAGAGAGACTGAGTCTAACCTATTGCAGGCTATTTTGCATAGGAAGAAATGTCAACCTTTAAATGGCAAGTTTACTCCCGACTTTCCACTCCCGCCAGCAGAATGAGGSGTCTTTCTGAACAAAGATATGTTCGTTTGAATTCACAGGAGTTCCCTGTGTTTAGGGGTTTGCTGGTGGGTTTGCACGTCTGGGTGGGTCCTGCCATATCTGTTCTTGTTTAGCAGTATTTTATAGCCACTGAAACAATATTGGATGAGGAAGTAAGTACAGTGCTACTTCCCCACTTACCAGAACATGCTTTGCACATTGCTCCATCCATAAAGCCACCCTTGGCCTTTCCATGACTTTCCTTCAGGGTCCCCACTCTATCTTGTCTATACTGTGAACATAGACCGCCTCACTATGCAGTATCTGGGCTCCCTTTGACTTTGCCTTCCCTGCCTGCTAATAAGCATGTATCTATTGAATTGATTCATTAAATCATGAGAGAACCTCATGCACTTGATTAGCAGGCAAGGAGATGAGCAAAGGAAGAATGGAGAACTGAGTGGTGGCCAAGAGAAAACATGGAGCTAGCTAGCTATTTGTGGTCTGGCCCACCCCAGACTGAGCATAGCTTCATCTTATCACTGAGTGGGATGACAATGGGAGAGAGCAGGTTCCTACATTAAATATTCACATCGCACTAGTTAGCATGCTGCGAAAGGGACCAAACAATGGTAGTTCCCAAATACAGGAAAGTGAGCCACCTGAAAAATAGCATTGTTCCGAGATCGGGGGCAAGAGGAGCTCATAAAACAATCATTGTATTCCAGCCACCATGCACTTGACTCCCCTCTCCCCAGCTCCTTGGTCAGAACAGTACAGACTCTGCTCCAAAAGGAGAGAGTGGGCATCAGAAAGCTCCCTTCTCCTCTATATTTTTTTTTCCGTTTCACTCTGGTATTTTAAAATCGTGACATTCATTATTAATCAGTTCTACCCAGTTTGAGATCCACATGACTGAGATCTTATCCAAGACAACTTGAATTAAAGTTGGCAGCATCACTTCATCAAGCATGTGCTGAACAAAAATCTAAATATATCAGCCAAGAAGATAAGCAATCATCGCTCCTCTGCTATACAGATATGCAACTATGATTTCGTTTGGGGGTGGGAAGACAACCAACAGAGACATAGCCAAGTTTCTACTGCTATTTGAAGATTGATATATTTTGGACTGTCATTTGTCTTTCTAAAGCCTGATTATTAAAGCAATTCCTAAAAGCTGATTTTTACTTAAGACAATGCTGAATTTATTTTACTCTGATCTTCTGCCTCCATGGCTATCTTCTGCTGTGTCCTTGTTCTGTAGTGTCTTRAAAATAGCACACACAATTAATACACTTAACTATTCAATATTCTGGACAAGACATGAGATCTCAGGTCTTCCCATGAATTCCCCCTGACTCTCCCTTGTACCAGATTTTACGGTCTCATAGCATTTGCACTGAGGAGATGGTGAGAGTGTACATATTTGCTGTGGAAAACTCCTCCCACAGATGTCCTCTGAGAATCCACGAAGCGGGAGCTTGTGTTCTCTCTCGGAAAACCATCTCAGACGCCAAGGGGGGGACTGTGAAGCATTTGTTACTGCCTCCTGAGTTCTTCCTGTTCGCCTGAGAAATCCATGCCTGGGTAATGCTTTCCACTTGCTGGGGTGTCACAAAAGCTGCGGAACAGACGGGTGCTCTAAAGCCACGCATTCCCTTGGCTCATCTGCTAAGAAGGGAAACACATTAGACAGAAACAAGAAGTGTTTCTCACTCCTCTGCGCAGGCTGATCTTAGGAATCTTTGGATTCTCCCTGCTGTTGCTTTGGCTCCTGTCAAGCCCAGTGTTCTCCCTTGTGGGGGTCTCGTGGTGACTCATCAGCAGCACAAGGCTTCTCTCCATTTCCTCACACCCTGGTGCCTTTGAAACTCACCAGGTGCTAGGCCACCCTGGAGTTTTATCGTGATGTGAGTCCAAAACCGAAAGGTCAAATCTTTCCTAAGAACCTGCAAAACCCTAAAAGTGGTCCCATTCTGAAACCAATCATTAGATCTGTCCCACACTGTATGATAGATAAAACAAATCATCCCCATCTTCCAAGAATTTAGAGCTAGTCTGGAGAGGTAAACTAGAATCAAGAAAGTCCCCCTTCCAGTGCTCAGTGATCTGAACTGGAGTTAACCACAGGTACCAAGACAAACCCAGGGCTCAGAGCACATTGCACTTGCAGATGCCTCCATAGTCTTTATGAGTCTTTTGCTGAAAAAGCAAAAATCTGAACTGGCCCCAAACCTAAACTTCCTAAAAGCTAGCACAATCCCACAAGTCTGATAGATGAATGCCCAAAATTATTTAACAACATTATAAAGAAGATATAGGAATAGTTCAGTAATAGAACATTTACCTAGCATTCATGAGATTCTTAGTTCAATTCTCAGTAGCACAAAAAAATATTGTTTAAAAATGTTTCAGGCTCTTTATATAGTTATATAGGAAACATAAGTAAACTTGGAGTTTAGTCTTGGGATCCATTCTCATTGTGACTCATTATATGGCGTGTGTATACACATACACACACATGCACACAAACATATACATACACATACACACATACACATACAGAAACAAACATACACATATATGCATATGCACACACAAATGTACACACACATACACATACACATCTCCTGAAACACTTCTGGTCCTAATAAATTCTGATAAGGTACTATCTTAGTCAGGGTTCTCTAGAGTCACATAACTTATAGACTCTAATATATAGGTTCTACATATTAAGGGATATTATTAGAATGGCTTACAGTTGGCAGTCCAACTAACCCAACAATGGGCAGCTATGAATGGGAAGTCCTAGAATCTAGTAGTTGTTTAGTCCCATGAGGCTGGGTGTTTCAGCTTGTCTTCTATATAAGCTGGAATCCTGAAGAAGCAGGTTTCAACAGATATGACAGGAAGTAAAGGTAAACAGGCAAAGAAGGAAGCCTTCCTTCTTCCATTGTCCTTACGTAGGCCTCCAGCAGAAGATATGGCCAGATTAAAACTGTGTACCATCACACCTGCACCTAAGCTGGTCTTTACTTGGAACTTGCTCTGTCCAGACTGGCCTTGACCTCAGAGATCTGCTTGCCTCTGTCTCCTGAGCTAAAAGGTGTGCATCACCTTGCCTGGGCCTAAGCTTGTCATGGCTACTACTTAGCTAGGTGGGAACTTCCTCCAAAGTCACCACTCCCTTAATCAGATTATCTCCTTGAACACGGGATTGACTAGTTGCATTGCACTTCCAGGTGTCCTTTTATTACTTGAACCATACATTTTGTATTTTTCCTTTCTCAGCTTGCTAGGCTTTAATAGATCACTCTTCATGAGAGTAAACCAGAGGACAAAGTCTATGCTGGGCTTTTCTGAGACCTCCTTTATCAAATTTATTTTATTAATCAAAATCTCTTTACCCTAGCCTCAGGAAGATTTTTCAGACAAGGGCAAAGCAGCAACATTCTTTATCAAAACATGGCAAGAATAATCTCCAGAATTCAAATAATCCTCAGCACCAATGTCTTCTATGTTTCTACTAGGATGGTCTGTTAAGTCACACTTAAAGCATTCCGTGGCTTTTCAAATCCAACATCCAAAAATCTACATTCCTCCAAACAAAAACATGGTCAAACCTATCACAGGGACAAGGTATTGGTACCCTAGTCCCTGGTATCAATGTCTGTCTTAGTTTGGGTTTTATTGCTGTTAAGAGACACCATGACCAAGGCAACCTTTATAAAGGACAACATTTTATTGGGGCTGGCTTACAGGCTCAGAAGTTGAGTCCATTATCATCAAGACTGGATCATGACAGCGTCCAGGTAGGCATGGCTTGGGAGGAGCTGAGAGTGCTACATCTTGAAGGCCAACAAGAAAAGACTAACTGTTGTGCATTGGACAGAGCCTCAAAGCTCACCCGCAAAATGATGTACTTCTTCCAACAAGGCCATGCCTACCCCAACAAGGCCACACCTCCTAATAGTGCCACTTCCCATGAGCCAAGATATTCAAACCACCGCAGGTACTTTCAATCTGTGCTACACCATAAAGGAGATGCACGACTTAACTGAGAAGAAGAGAGAACACCTAGATATGAGAGCTACGGGAGCAGAGATCTGGAAGCAGGCAGTCCCAGAAGGGCCACGGGTATAGACACAATAGCCACACTGCCAGTTGGGTCTTCTCAGGTAGCATTTCTTTACATGCATTAATTTATGTATACTGATCTTTCACAGAAAGTGTAACCTACTATGTATAAAGTCAGAAAAAAGCACTGGCATTTAATCCCAGCTTGATCATTTTCTGCGAAACCTTCAAGTTGGCACAGTCTGCACTTCAGGCTCCTCAGTAGCAAAACACAAATAATAATGACACATTATTCATAAGCTTGTTGTGAAAATTAAATAAAACCTACATAAAAAACACAAATCCTACCCTCAGTCAGTCAATTCCCACTAAAGTTTGCTGATGCTTTTCACATTGAGAACAAAAAAAAATTTCATTTTTTGTGTTCTTGGTTTTGGATTGTTTTTTTTTTTTTTTTAAGTAAGGTCTCGTGACTATGTGGTACATTGGTACACCGGCTGCATTAGAATTCACTATACAGACCAGGATGGCTTCAAACTCACAGACGTATTTACCTCTGACTCCTGAGTATTGATATTAGAGATCTGTGCCACTCAGCTAAGAACCCCTACTTTCAATATTATCCAATGTGACTCCATCTTTTAATGAATAACTCTGCCCCAATGTTTCATCTAATACCTTGAGTTAAAAATAATTTTCCTATTCCAAATATTTATGTCTGCTATACTTACATCTGCTATACTACTATAATTATTGATTTTCTTATTTCATTGGTGTCCTGGTCCAGCTTTCACTCTTGCCATCTCCTGCCTATAAGTTCACCACGTGACTGAGGACCAAGTCCTCCTTGCACAGCACTGTCCTGCTCACCATGGATGGTCTTGCAGAGCCTGATACATGTAGAGATCTGAACTCAACAATGAAAATCAAGACAACAAATGGGCAGGGCAGTGCTCTACTTACAGAATAAGTGTGTCTGCACAGACTGATATGAGCACTGAGATCACCTTTCATTGTGGCAGTGGTCAGAGAGATTTTTCTTGTTGTTTCTTTAGAGTTTTGACTGAGCCCCAAACTGAGATCTATAGATGATAAATATCCACAATCTGCAAACAGGCAAGCCTTGAGTTTTCTTACAGAACTTCCCAAGAGGGTTCAAATGGACTTAGTGGTTGGTGCTTCTTCATGCATATAGAAGGTTAGGCAGCTTCTGAGAATGGAAGCAATTGTTTTCTGAAGAATTCCAAAGAGCAGAGCTAGATAAATGGCTTGGCAGTTAAGACTACTCAGTGGGTAATCGTGAGGAACAGAGTCGGAATCCAATACACACATTAAAAAGCCAGGAGTCCCAAGTCTGTAACCTAATTTCTTGGGGATGGAAACAGCATTATTGTGGGGGCTTGCTGGCTTCCCAGCCTCGCTGAGATGTAAACTCCAGCTTCCAAGAGAAACCTTGCCTCAGAGGAATAAACCATAGGCCACAGGAACAAACCATATGATGGGGTCAAAAGGATTTTCAAAATTCCAATTGAATTTTGAACCAGAGATAATGTCATTAACCACTAATTCAGATCACTAATATTAACATTTCTATTTGGAAAGATTAGTTTATATTGAAGTGTTAACAGAAAATTCTGTTTGTCTTTGTCTCCTCTGTGTCTCTGTCTCTCCTCTCTATTCATCTCTATCTCTGCCTCTCTCTGTGTGTGTCTGTATGTCTCTCTGTCTCTGTATCTTTGTCTCTCTGTCTCTCTCTTTATGTCTCTGAATCTGTCTCTCTGTGTGTATGTATGTATGTGTATGTATTGTATGTGTGTATGTATGTATGTGTATGTATTGTATGTGTGTGTATGTATGTATGTATGTATGTATGTATGTATGTATGTATGTAAGTGTGTATGTATGAGATAGGACAGCAAACCTCAGGCAAGAGTCTCTGCCTTTCCAACCCGAGAATTACAGGCACTGCCTAAGGTCCCAGGGTTTTCAGGTAGGTAGGGAGGAATTGAACTCCCATCCTCCAGTTTCAGTGCTAAACACCTTATTGACAGCCAGCTCCCTGGCTCCCATAAATTCTTCAACCTATTTTGCCCACTAACAGTGTGGGGAATGCACCAGGAGTGCAAAGTCCCAAAGGCAGAAGCTAAGATTAAAACTGTCACCTCAGAGATCTCTCTTCCCTCTCCCTTCCTGCTGTAGGATATTTTCCACCTTACAAAAAAAAAATAATCCCTCCATGAAGAAAGGGAGGGCTCAGGAGCCCAGGGGGGTAAACAAAAGGCTACATGCTTAGGAAAGGAGAAATTTGGAAGGCTCTTCCCAAGCTTAATTAAAGCAGTGAAGAACTGTTGGGGGAGGAGGACTCTCAGAGGACAGTCAGGGAGTCAGGGCCTGTGGAGCTGCCTGGGAGTCCTGCAACATGTGTTCTAGGGTCGCAGCTTTCATGAGTCACTCCTGTAGATAAGAACTTTTCAGTGACTCAGCTGTCTTTTTGAGTCATCGCAGCCCTTGTAAGCAACCCTTCACCTCCCTTCTGTTAGTGACCAAAATGGAAGTGAAAAAAAAACTCATTGGATGGCCAAGTTGGACTTTGATGATGAAATCATTGTTAGTACCTTGTGGGCTCTGTTTCTAGGTTAAGTAGAGGTGTGAGTCTCTCCTTCAATAAAGTCGACTATGTGTTTGTCTATCTAAATATAATTCCAAATTCCATTAGGTGATGAACAGTAAGGAACCAGTTGTTGAAGTAAGCTATAAGTCATACTGACTCTGACTCTCATAGACTAAAAATTTGAGAATGGTATTTTAAAGTACATATAGAATTTTGGCTAAAAGAAATAAGTTCTCCAGAAAATGATAGCTTGTGACAAGGAGAACCAAGGTTGCCAAGTCCATTAATGTTGCACATATGATGGCCTTGAAATGAGCCAATTAGCCATCGTGCCTAGATGAGTCCTATCTAACCTCATAAGCCACATGTAAAAGCAGTGAGCTGTAGACCTGAGAGGTGTGTCTGGAGAAAGGATAAGAGGTATCATGTTACCACATCTCAAGGGACACCTACCAAAGGTGACAGACTTCAAGAAGCAGAAAGGACAGGAAGGTGGCTTTTTTTTCTCTGTAGCCTCCAGAACAACAACAACAAAATTAATTAATATATTTGCTTATTGATAATGATTGATTAATTAATTAATTAAAAATAGAGATAAAACTGAGATCTGCCAACACTTTGAACCCAGGCACCAGGGCTTTAAGTCAAGAATTAGGTTTCCTTCAAACCTACATGATAATGACTCTGTTATTTAAACCACTTAATTTGTGTGAAATTGTTATGACTGTGATAGAAATGCATTGACAAGGTATATTACACTGCCCATTCCTAGAAGCTCTCAATACCTCAGACTAGGATCCGAACTAGCAATCATATGAATCCAGGCCAAATATATATATAATACAGTACATAAAAATTAGCATGTCATCTTACTGATACCAAAATACTTTATGTTCAACTTGAAGTATCTAAGCCAAGCAGGCCACATTAAAAAATAAAGAAAGAAATAAGAAATAAGAAATAGTCCAAAAGAGTATAAATAGCCAGGCATAGAATGGCATATGTCTATAATCCCGGAACAGAGAAAGCAAGGGAATCAGTTCACTCTCCCCCTTGACTATAGAGCAGTTTGAAGTTATTATGCCTGAGCTACATGAGACCATGCCTCATAAGCAAGAGTATATGCATATTAATCACTTCTAAAATAGTGTTCTGTGGCTAATAGGTATCTGACAGTGTGTAGATGTATTGCTTTCCCCTTCTCCTCGACCTCCCTCTAGTTCTCCTTCATTTAGAGTCTTTCCCCCAATTCTCTCTCGCTTAGGGACAGAGAACCAAAACATGTTTTATTTAATCACATAAAGTCTTCCATTTACCACTCTTAAATATCAAATTAGATGATTAGACATGCATTTATTTCTTCTAAGTTAATTTTTGGTTAGCACACAAAGAAATAATTTTCACTGTGACATTTTTATATACATATAATTATTCTCTTTTTTCCTTCTGTTGCCCTCCTCCACCCCTTTCCTATTTCTAATTCCCTTCTCCCTAACCCTTACTTTAACAGTACACACACACACACTCACTCACACACACACACACACACACACACACACACACACATCTATCATTGCCTTCTCTCGTACCTTCTTCCTGTCTCCCTTTAGAGCTCTTTCTACATATGTCATGCTTGTGCATCTGTAAATTTAAATCTAGATCTCCCTTATGAGAGAAGGCATTTTATATTCATCTTTCTACTTTGAGCTTATTTTGCTTAACACTGTGAAATTTAGTTGCACCTATTTTCCTGTGAATACCCTAACTTTAGTTCTCCTTATAGCTGAATAAGACTCTACTATATAAACAGGCTACATTCTCTTTATCTCTTGATGGGTATCTAGGGTAGTTCCATAGCTTGCCTACTGAAATTAGTGCAGCAATAAACATTAATGCATATATCTGTAGTATGATGAGTTCAAAACCTTCAGGTAGATATGCCAGTGTGGTATATTCAAATCATATAGTAGTTCTATTTTTAATTTTTTGAGGATTATTCATAGCACTTTATTTCATAAGTATAGCCCTTTATCCATTTATGAGGGACAGCAAAATAAATACTCATATGCTCTTTCCTATATGAAATCAAAGCAAAAGGCACACAGTTATGTGAAATGGCCACAGGCTGGACCTACACAAAACCATCTGTATATCACTTTGTTTGGATTTTCCAAAGAACAGAAAGCTTCAGTTTTCTAACACAAATGAATTCTTAGCAAATTTGCCAGGAAAACTTTCAGTTAAATGCTAAAATGAAATGCTTGAAGGAAACAGGAAACACCAAAAATCTTCCCACCAACTCCCACAAGCACAAAGCCACAAAGGCCCAATCAGTTGCCCACAAGCTGTGTTCCCAGGTCTTGGATGCATTGCCATCTTGTCAGATCATCCCTATCAATACCAGATGTACCATCCAGATAAGCACTTATTAGTCATGCGTTTTAAGATGAGCCTAGTTCTCACACCCACCCAACAGCGGGAACGGAAATGATTACTCTGGGTACCAAGACAGTGTGACTGTGAAAGCAACTGTTTTGCATTAGCTGATTTGCATGCTGGTGGAGAACTCCAGAGTCATGTTTGCAAAGTCTGTCCTATCTACAGTTCTACATGGAGCTCTAGGAGCAAGGATGTCAGAATCTGAGCCTATATTGAACCTCCCTGTTCTGGAAAGCAGTATCCCTTGTTATCCTATACTACCAAAGCCTCACTTGCATCTATAAAAGGAGAGCAAGCATCTGTGTTAGAAGTTTCCATGCCATAGGCAATACATCCAAATCCCAGACTAGATCTCAGTGAGCACTCAACATTGAGAGACAAATGAAAATCAGTTGTAAACATCCCATTAGCCTTGTGTTGGGAAAAGCATGTATCCTTTTCTCCTCTCCTACCTAGCATGTAGAACAGTGTTTCTTATCACCAGCTATAACCCCCAGACAGCCCAGAGATATTCCTTTCCAAAGCTAACATGAATGAAAATAAGTAACTAAAAATAAAGTTTTCCATCTTCTAGTTGAAATGAGTGTCATAAAGATGTGGAGAACTGACCAGGAATTGGTTCCGGTTGATGGCAAAGATCAGGACCCAACTCCATCCAGTGCTCCACAATAACTAGAACATTCTCATGGAACTGGGAAGTAGATTCTTCCCAACTAAACTATAGGACATGAGCCTAGAAGTTTGTGTTAAACTCCATAGGTAAAAACAGACAATGAAACCTATGACTGTGACATCAGCTGTGTGACATTGAAAGATGGCCCTCAAAAGAGGCAACAATAATGATGGGGAGTCCTAAAGGTTCCTCAAATTTCCTGACCATGGAGGGAACTCCTTGCTCTTCTGTAACCCCAAGAGTAGAAAGGGATCCCCACATAAGCCTAAAAGTTTATTGTTTACCAAATAGGCAGGTAAGGCCTCTAGGCCAAGAATGGTTCAATAAAGAGAAATAAATGTTACAATCTTTGCATCCAAGTACTATGATTAAATGCATGTCCCTGTCATGGTTCAAATCCCTGTAGAATCCCCCATGGTTACTGAACAAAAACTCTTACAACTATACCATTCTCAGGCTAAGCCAATCCATCTTTAATTTCTTACTTCTCAACCTGTCCACTGACAGCATCACTCCTTGGTTGGTATCACCACATGTCCTCATACATGCAAGCCCTTTCTAGAATGATTCTTTTGCCTCCTCATTGATCTGAAATCTGGTGTGTCTTATTGATAGGTATCTCTGGGTAATGTTGGCAGGGGAGGGGGAGGGAGGTGCTATTCTTGCTCCAGTCTCACTTTGGTAAAGTTGCCATCCTTCTTTTCCATGGCTTTATCCACTTCACCGAACCTCTACCCTCTTGCAAAGCTTCAACTTTGAGGCTAAGACACCTAGCCATAACTTGTGGATGAGTTTTGTAATATCAACATAGATAGAGAAGACTTGTCTAGCATGTTTAGAAGTCATCATATTCTTGATGGCCTCACTTTGTGACCAGAAAGTACCACAAAAAAAGCACCAGATTCTGAGTCTATTTTAGACACTGTTACCACCATAAATTATATGACCTCTGCTATGTTAAATGCCAAATTTTATTTTCTAGTGACCTCCCTCACTTCCATGTTATCACTTAAACATGTTTCAAACTCAATATGACCATGAAACCATTATTTCTAATACATTTCCCCCATCTAGAGACCCATCTCCCTGCCACTTTCCTCCTTGCTTGGCTTGGATGAAATCAATTAAAGCATATCTTTCATCAGTTCCATTGCCAAAGTTTCTTCAAATTAACCTACCTGGCAACTCCACCATCTCAGATTCAAAGCAGTTCAGCCTCTCTGTGCCTGTACCCAAGCAGTTTAATACTGCCAGGCGAATTCAAATAAACCAGGAAAAAAATGTGTATCTTTTAACTAATATGCTTATTACAAATGTAATCCCAACTGCCCAGCAATACTGATGTTTTCTAGAGCAACACTGATTTTTTGATTCTGTGACTTGCATGTATTCACGTTCCTGTATTCCACTCCCAGCCTCAGACTCTGACCTTATCTTGCACCGTTTCCTCATCTTAGCACCACTAGATCTGCAAACCTTCCCATATACCATGAATATATATATTAGATTTTATGATAAACTGATGGGAATAGTCTTGCTAAAGTCAGTCTTGATGATTTTGTGGGGATTTTGGCTTCCTGTAGTGTCCAGCAGCTTCAGTCTTTCTTTCCCTTTCACATTACTTGGAGCTGTGTTCAAGAGCTCTAAACTATTTCTCAAGTCTAAAAGGACATTTTTGCCATTTAACAGGGAGGAAACAAAAGCACTACTCTCTCTTACATATTCACCAGCCTTTGCTCCTCTCCCCACACATACTCTCAATAGACTCTACAACCTCCTTCCCATTCCCTTCTCCCTTTCAGTCTGGTATATTTCCTCATCTCTCTCGCATATTCTAGATTCTTGTTGATCACTCTTCGAAAAGCTGTGGGTTTTGTATATTCAGCCTGATTTACTCTCTCTGAAGTACTATCTGTATGTCGCCAGGTTCTATTTTCATTTTGAAACAGAAAACACAACATCTGCAAGTATATGTAAGTTTTCTTTTTCTAACATTGATGCAAATCCTGTATTATATTCTTATTGGACGTATTAAGATTTTAGCATGAGGAGAACGTTAACATGCAGGCAAGAAGTTCAAGCATTCCAGCTCCCTTGCAAAATTAAAGGAATGTTTTATTATGATCCTAAGTGTTTCTCTTGCAATAACTTCAACGTAAGTATGCAACAATAGTATTAAAAATATATGAATATTACATCTGATATTAAAAATTAACATGATTTAGGAAAAGACAGCTAAGCTCATTTCCTTTTCCCTTCTCCCCACTGTTAGCATTATTTTTGTACTTCTCTATGATGTATACTTGAATAAATAGCAAAAACACACCACACACAAACTCTTTTGCTTATTGTTATAATCACCCAAAGCCATATATACATTCAACAAGTCTTGTCAGAATTGTAATGGCATTTTTCACAATAGTGAAAGAAATTAATTTGTATGTAAACACAAGAGATCATAAACAGGCAAATAAATTTTGAGGAGAAACAAAGTTGGAGATGCTACATTTCTTGTTTTAAAATGTTATTAGAGAATACTGGGTAAGATGGTGGATTTGAAGCTGCATCAGTGTGGCATGTCAATAAGAAAGATAGAGTCTAGTCCTTAAGAGGGATTGAAAGGAAGAGTATCAGATAGATCCAGAAATGGAATGAGGAAAAATAAAAGTATGAAGAAGCAAACAACCCATCAAATATGACTGAGATCAGAATCAGATCTGTGGCTCAGATTAGAAGCTATCTACATGCAATGAAGTTCATTATGATAGAAGCTAAGAACTCTAGAGCTCCATCCAACTACTTGGAATACACAAGCTCATTCTCTCCAGCAGGTGTTTAATTCATAACAGATTATTTTAAACACACAGATAGGTCTGTCTATCCATGCAGATATTCATGCTGTTTTTCCTCCCCTTACTCCCAAAAACTTGGAAGACATATCACTACTCCCAGATAGAATATTAGCCACATTCATAGACAAGATTTCAAGTACAGACAAAAAAGAAAATCTATTCAAAGCTATAAAAAGAAAATTCTAAATCATAGAATCAAACATATGAGAATATCAGCAGAATGTTCAACAAAACCCCTCAAAGACAGGAAGGTTTGGAATGATATACTTCAGGCCTTAAAAGAAAATAACTGCCAACTCTAGTTGAAATATCAAGCCAATCAATCTGTTAAAATTAACATAATAATAAGAACAGAGATTTCTATACAAGCACAAACTAAAGCAATCCAATTCCAACAAGCCAGCATTAAGAAGATACTTAAAGGAATCCTAAACATGTGGAGGAAGGATATAGTCTCAGTCAGGAGAATATAGGAAAGAATGACTTTCATGAGATGAATAGATGGAGAGGATAACAAAGAAAAAATCTATCATCTTCAACACAGTAAACAATCAAACCCTTAGTATAAATGATGGATAAAGGAGACGACAAATGCTATTCCAACCAGCCAGTGGAAGAACCAACAGATTTACATAAATTTGCAAACTTCTCTCAGTAATCATAATAAATGTAAATGTTCTTAGTTTTCTGACTAAGTCACAGACTAGCTACTTGGATTACACTATCCAACTATCTGTTGCCTCCAAGAAACACAACTCACTGGCAAAGACACCAATAGATATAGTGAAAGGACAGAAGTCAACTTCAGGGTAAGAGAGATGCTAAAACAAGTCAGCAACCACATTCAAAACACTGATAAAGTAGACTTCAAATGAAAGTTACTAAGAAGAGATGAAGAAGGCAATGAAATATGATTACAGTGAACAATCCATCAAAACAATATAACATAAAAATACATGCACTAACACTGAAGTACCCAATTTCATAAACAAACAATAACCAATAGATCCTGACACAGTAATAGTGAGTAAACTCAATAAACTTATCAAGCAACAGGTCGTATTGGAGAGGTGCTGGACCCAATCCCTCACAGCATATACCCCAGCTGCAGCTCAACCCCCACCCAGGTTTTCAGATACATTCAGCTTCACAGGTAAGAGCTTAAACCCTGCCCAGAGACCTGGAATACAGGATTCCTGTGATTTGGAGAAGCAGATTCCAGCCCATCCAGCCAGATACCTGGGCACCTTCCTGCTCCCACCTGTGCTTTCTGGGAACAGAGACCTGATCCCACACAGCACACATACCAGTAACAGCTAAACCCCTCAGTTGCAGCTTGATACCCCAGGATTACAAGATCACAAGAAGGACAGGCTCCAGTTAGAGACAGGGAGGCCAGGTAACATCAGAGATAACCAGATGGCAAGAGGCAAGCATAAGAACATAAGCATCAGAAACCAATTTGACTTGGCATCATCAGAACCCAGTTCTCCCATCACAGCAAGTCCTGGATTCCCCAACTGACCCTTAAAACAAGATTCTGAACTGAATTCTCATTTAATGAAGATGATAGAAGACTTTAAGAAGGACATAAATAACTCCCTTAAAGAAATGCAGAAGAACACAAATAAACAAGTAAAGCCCTTGAAGAAGAAACACATAAATCCCTTAAAGAAATACAGAAAAATGCAATCAAAGAAGTGAAGGGATGGAACAAAACCATCCTGGTTCTAAAATTAGAAATAGAAACCTTATACAAAACTCAAAGGGAGGCAGCCCTGGAAATGGAAAACCTAGGAAAGAGAACAGGAGTCACAGACTCAAGCATCACCAATAGAATATCAGTGGCAGAAGATACTATACAAGACATAGACACAACAGTCAAAGAAAATACAAAAATCAAAAAGCTCCTATCTCAAAACATTCAAGAAATCCAGGACACAATGAACAGACCCAACCTGAAAATAATGGATATAGAAGAGAGTGAAGATTCCCAACTCAAGGATCCAGCAAATATTTTCAACGAAATTATAGAAGAAAACTTTTCAAACCTAAAGAAAGAAATGCCCATAAACATACAAGAAGCCTACAGAACACCAAACAGATGGAACCAGGAAAAAAGTCCTCTCTTCATATAATAATTAAAACACCAAATGCACAAAACAAGGAAAGAATATTGAAAGTAGTAAGGGGGGAAGGTCAAGTAACATATAAAGGCAGAACAATCAGAATTACACTAGGCTTCTCACCAGAGTCTATAAAAGCCAGAAGAGCCTGGCAGATGTCATACAGACACTAAGAGATTAAAAAAAAAAAAAAATGCTAGCCCAGGCTTCTATACCCAGCAAAACTAACAACTACCATAGATGGAGAAGCCAAAGTTCTCCAAGACAAAACCAAATTTAAACAATATCTTTCTACTAATCAAGCTCTAGAGAGAATAATAGAAGGAAAAGTTCAACACAAGGAGGGAAACTACCCCCAAGACACTACTGGGACACTACTGCTAATGCCAAGACGTACTTGCTGACAGGATCCTGTTACAGCTGTCTCCTGAGAGGCTCTGCCAGAACCTGACCAATACAGATGGGGATGCTTGCAGCCAACTGAGCATGGGGACACCAAAGAGGAGTTAGGGGAAGGACTATAGGAGCTGAAGGGATTTGTAACCCTATAAGAGGAATGACAATATCAACTAATCAGACCCCCAGAGCTCCCAGGGACTAAACCACCAAACAAAGAGGACCCATGGCTCCAGTTGCATGTGTAGCAGGGGATTGGATAGGGGGTTTGAGGAGGCAAAACAGGGAAAGTGGATAACAATTCAAATGTAAATAAATAAAATAACCAATTAAAAATACATAAAATAAAAAATAAAATAAAATGAAATTAAAAAGTACCTTTTCCTACTGAGCCAGTGTTCAGTCAGAGACATTCTTAGTGTCTAAGTAAGTTTTCAATAGCAGTCTTCCTTCATACCCAAACTATATAAGAGTTCACTAACTTTTCTTTCTACTACTTAGATGATGTCATGTTTTATGTTTAAGAAAAAACCTGACTGTACTTAGAATTTACACTTATATATATTGTATGGGAATTTTTCATCTCTAAATGGGTAAACAGATTAAATACATTTCCATATTTTTGTGTCTTTTTCTGAACTTCTTTTAACAATGTGTTGCATGAATCTCCAAATGTACATCCAAGGCAGAATTACAGGAAGGGCAAGAACCATCTACCCTGGAACATGCAGGTCATCAGCAGAAACAACCTCAACACTGGAAGGGAAGGACCGACTATGAAGTGTTGTCCAATGAGCTCCACATACATGCTATGGCAGACAGGCACTCCATACACACACACACACACACACACACACACACACACACACACACAAACCATATGAATAAACTAAATAAATATGTCTTTTAAAGAAAGAAAAAAGAATGCCTGTCAAGAATAAGTCCCTAATGGCCTAGTCTCCTCCTGCTCACCCTACTACAAACACATAGTTCCTACAACCTCCCTATAGAAGAGCAGCATTGGCTGGTGACTATGCCTTTAACACATGAGACTTTAAGAGACACTCCAGATCCAAATTATAATGGTACCCATGTACCAGTATCACAGTTTTGTTACGGAAGTTTCATATTATGTTTTAATGTCTGGTGATATCAGTTCCCCCTCATAGCCTTCTGTTCTGTCTACCCCACTAGATGTCTGTTTGTGCCTATTTTCCAAGGGATCTTCTGAAGGATCTTGGGGACCTCATAGGAATACTTGCTGATTTTGTTGCAGAGATTACAAGAAATTCTTGAATGAATTCAAGGAGTTATCATAGCATCAACAGGGGATGTTTTCGCTGTGCTCTCAAGCACCCTCGGAGTCTTCCAAGATTACTTTAAAATGCCCTCAAAATAGGGTTTGCTCATTCTGATGGAGTTTCTTAAAGCATGTGTTCTTTTATTATTCCATCATGTTAGATTTTCTTTATCACTTCTAACTCATTCTCTTTTGTGRCTATGAAACCTATTCATCTCTATATGTTAATTGTACAGCTTGCCATAAAGAACGTCTTTAAATAAGCCATTTGTTGAAAGTTCAGCAGCAATCTAGTAATAAAAACAAAATAACCAATGACTTTATGAATATTTGTTTTATTACTAAGTACTGGGCTGAGGGTTTGTTTGAGAGGTGTAGAGAATGAGGCAGTGTCCCTCTATGTAGCCCACACTGGCTCTAAACTTAAAATCCTCCTGCTTCCACTTTCTGAGAGCTGGGATTATAAGCATGCTCTTCCATGGCTGGTTCTGGATTGAGTTTGGGGTAACATAGGATATGCAGGTATTATTCAGTTTTTCTGTTTTCTCACATACAATTTAATGTTATACATATACGTGCCATTTTTGACTTAATAAAACAAAAGCAATATGAGAAGCTACCATAGCCCAACATAAATAAATATCTGGGCTATTATTTTCGATTATGTTTAAATTTCTAAACACTAAACTATATAGCTGCACATGGTAGCTAATACCTAAATCCAAGCACTTGGGAGCCTGAGGCTAAAGGACTATTATGAATTCCAGGCCAGTATGGGATACACAGTATCTCAAAAACCAGCTATTGTAAAAGACATAAATTTGTTGCTTGAAAACATGGTAGTATTCCTCTTGATCAGACTAGTGTTCATTAGTTCTGTGCAAGTGCGTATCTAAGCAACACAAACACAGAGAGTAAAAACAACTGCAACCCTGTATTAATGCATAGCTAGGCTTAAGAAGTGCAGGGATAGAGCATGTGGATGGATTGGCTGAATCTTCTGTAAGGTTTCAATGAAATGGTGTTGAAACTGGGTCATCTGAAACAGGTTTAAACTGCTGGAAACCAGGACTATGCTCAAGCTGCCTCCCAACTCTGGGTAGCCTTTCTCATCACCTTTCTCACAACGACTTCAATATGCAAGCTCGGGTTGGGGAGGAAGGTTTTAAGAAAGTAAAATAGAAATAGTACCTTTAATCACTCAGAGTCCCTTCTGTAACACTCCGATATTCAAGCCAGTTGTGAGGCCTAGCCAGATCACCGTTTTCAAAAAAGGAGTCAATGTCATGTTCTAAGGAGTTGGAACTGGACGAGAAGCATAATAYAGTCTGCCACATGGAACTGCAAGAGTCAACACTAGCATTTCAAAGAAGAGTTYAAGCGCAGTTATGTCAAAAATGGTCCTAGAATTAGGCRAAAAGTATTCATTATCTCAGCTTAGAGTTATCAGATAAAATAGAGTATTTAGTTAAATTTGAACTTAGATAAACAATGCCTACGTTTTCCTTTTTTAACTGTCACTACCATGCCAACATTTAGAAGATACTTGCCCATCCCCTAAAAATTGATTTTACTCAGAGTTTAAATTGAGTGAAGCACTGTTCATTTTGACTTGCTAAATCTGGCAACCCTGTCCAAGGCTTAACTTGGGTTCAAGAAGTAGTTATTTCTATCTAGGGCTCAGTTTGGTCATGGGGGTGGGGCAGTTTGTACCACCATTGTTGAAGTTTGCCGGTGTGGTGATCCAAACTGTGCTATCTGAAGCTGTTCCCTCCCTGGACAGGGCATGAACGTCTGTATTTTCCGTGACTACTATGAATTACAGAACACGGATTTTGTGGGTCTTTGGTTTCCCAGTTTTCTCTTTCGTCTCTCAGCTGTGCAGGGACTGAGCCCCTGGCACCAGTTCTGTTTCCTGACAGGCAACATGACTTCATTTTCACATTCACACTGACATCACTTCCCTTTCTGTCTAACAACATCAATAATGGTGCAACCCTATTTGGAAAACAGCTTGATGGAACAGCTGTTTTATCTGCATTATGAGTCTAAAGCTTTCTCTAATTTGGGGAAAGGAATGCCCACAACCACAAGTACATTGCAGCCTAGGTTATCAGGGAAACATAACGCTTTGCTGATTTATTATGCTACTAACACCAATTATCATATAAATTATTTACATCAGTTTTACATAATCCTAACAAAATTACTAAAATGTTCACCATTTTATTTCCAAACCAGTCTATCCAGGATGACCTGCAGTAGCCTTCCCATTCATTATTTCATAAATTCCCCAAGCTGCTTCACATGCCCAAAGTCGATTAAAGAGCTGCTTAAGTCTTACCTTTGTGTGGAGTCACTAGCTGTTGTGTAATCTATTCCCAGTCACCAAATTTAGATCTGAGACTTTAGATGTTCGCTAAGAACATATTTAGCATCATCTTCTTTCCCTGCTATAGACAAATATAAGTTGTGATGACTCACCAGAATTCAAGTTGCCATGGGAACTATCAGAGTGATACTACTACTTGTAAGAGATGGCTGGGGTAGCAAGCGATTGTGCCTCTACATCTAATTCATGGGAAGATCTTACTTTTCTCTTTCGTTGTTATAATGGAGAACTTAGAGGACACTCAGATGTTAACTCTAAAACCATTGTTGTCTCCTTCCTTAAGAAAAGGACCTTAAGAATGATCCTCCCCACCCATGATGCTCCTCCTCAGGAGACAGTTGGGAGCTCAAAGAAACAGCAGAGACTAGTTGAGAGCTAACGTGGTACACCCCAACCTCAGGTCTTCTTTGAGTCAGACAAAAATAGTATTTCCTGGTCAGGCAGGTGGATATAGAAAGACTGTAGTGGCCATAGGTACCTTGAGAAAAAAAACTCAAGTAAATGTCAGAACAATCTTAGAGTTGAACCTGTTCAATGTCCATCAAAACATATATCCTCATGCCAACAGTAAGCCATTGCGATGTGCCACACCTAAAGCAATGATATGAGATAATAATTTTTCTTTTTGGGGTGGTGAGGAAAGGGTTTATTTGGCTTATTCTTCCATAGCACTGTTTATCATAGAAGGATGTCAAGACAGGAACTCAAACAGGGCAGGAACCTGGAGGCAGGAGCTGACGCAGAGGCCATGGAGGGGTGCTGCTCACTGACTTGCTTCCCACCATTTGCACAACCTGCTTTCTCACAAAACCCAAGACCACCAGCCCAGGGATGGATTCACCCACAATGGGTGGATCCTTGCCCCCATCAATCACTAACTAAGAAAATGCCCTACAGACTTGCCTACAGTCCAGGCTTAGGGAGACATTTTCCCAATCAGGATTTCCTCCTCTCTGAAGACTCTGGCCTGTGTCAAATTGGCATAAATCTAGCCAGCACTGCTGGTGTCCYCATCTGACTCGGTAGAATAAATAAATAGCAAGGGAAGACACAGGCAAGGAAGCCTGTGGGAGCGGCCGAGCAGGGCTAGATGCGAAGGAAAACCTCAGTGAAGACAAAGCAGAGGCAAGGAGGTCCAAGATGAAAGTATTTAGGGAAATGAGGGGTGGCAGCAGAGGGGAGAGAGAGCTTGTCAGCAGAACAGTTGGGAGCGCCTGCCAGGTGTCTCCTGATGCTGAGGTGGAAGAGATCAAGGGTGCAGTTATGATTGGATAGTTTCAACCTTTGGATTATTCTCCCCATTTTACAGCTTCAGCAATGAGTCTTTTTTTTGTGTTTTGTTTTGTTTTAATTGGATATATTCTTTATTTACATTTCATTTCCCTTTTTCCTGGTTTCCCCGCCCCCCCCCATGTCCCATATGTCTTTTTAACTCTCCTCCCCCCCTCATTCCCCTATTCACCCCTTCCCACATCCCTGTTTTGGTATTCTCCCACACTGCTGCATTGAGCCGTTCCAGAACCTGGGTCCACTCTTTCCTTCTTGTCGGACAGCATTTGGTAGGTGGATTGTGTCTTTGGTGTTCCAAGATTCTAGGTTAATATCCA
>BDUI01001532.1:43257-54330 GCA_002335545.1 Apodemus speciosus | reverse complement strand
CCAAGATACTTTATATTGTTTGTGGCTATTGTGAAGGGTGTCATCTCCCGAATTTCTGTCTCAGCCTGCTTGTCCTTTGAGTATAGGAAAGCTACTGATTTCTCGAGTTGATTTTATAGCCGGCCACCTCAGCAATGAGTCTTCCGGAAGGCTCACCACCTGTCCAAGCTCACACAGCTGATGAAGAAACGAAGGCATTTGAAAGCAGGGTTCCACAGAGTATTTGCATGCCTTTTTATTGACTAGCATTAAAATGTCTGTACAGACTACAGCCCTTACCTTACAGATAAGCACAAGATAATAAATTTTCTTATTGGGTAATCACATTGAGTTAAGATATCCTGATTCTAACACTCAAAACATTCTCACTAAACATTCATTATAGAACAGTGTCCAGCTAAAAGATAAAATAATAGCTTTAACCCTCTAATAAATTCAGGCTCTGCTCAACAGGTATTTGATCTGGTGCCATGGTAACAGTATAATAACGTGACAGTTTGCTGGCCATTTGCCATACTGAGGGAGAAGAAATCTTAAGCCACAAATCATAGACTGATAATATCCTACCACGTCGTGTAAGCCAACACAGTGTGAGCTATATGACTCTGTACTTAACTGTTTACCAACATATTTCAGAGTTCTGCCATTGCTCATGGCAGAAAGGCTGAGCAAAAACGTCTAATCAAATGGTTCCACCTGAACTCGCTTTCTGCTGATGTGAGGATTCTCCTCTTCTCCATTCTGTTTCTCACGTAGGTCTGTGCATTACCCATCAGGCTTTACGCCCAGCACAGCAACAGCTTCCAGCCAATCCAATTTTAAATACATCTTTCTTTTCTCTTTTGTTTTGTTTTTGTTTTTGAGACAGGGACAGGCTTCCTGGACCTCACTCTACACTGGCCTCCAACTCAGGGAAATCTATCTGTCTCTGTTTCCCTGCCTCTGTCTTAAATCCCTCTGGGATTACAGGCATGCACCACCATGCTCAAAGAATTTTAAATATTCCCTAATGTCAAATGTAAAGAACATGTGCTCTCTATTGGAATCTATATAAATCTCTGAAAGGGATCAGTTAATGTTAAATAGAATTAACATGTATTACCAATGTTTTCTAAAGGTATGGAGAACCTACTTCTCCTAGCTACCATTCAGATACATTAAGGACCGCATGTTTTGGTTTCATTTCTATTGTCCTGAATACTATGCCAAAAGCAACTTAAGGGATAAAGAGGTTATTTTGGCTCACAGTTCCAGAGGGGACACAGTCTATCATGCTGGACAAATCGGTCATGATGACAGAAGCATGAAGTCAGCCTGGCATATTCCATCAGTCACCCAGAAACAGAAAGAAAACAATAGTGGAGCTGAGCTATCCAACCTCAAGACCCATCCCTAGTAACATCCAGCAAGGCTCTACTTTCCAAAGGTTCCCTACAACCTTCTCAAACAGCATATTACCTGGAAACAGATTATTCAAATACCTGAGTCTTCAGGGTCATTTCACAGTCAAGCCAAAGCACTAGGTGTCTGAGTTAGTACAGTAAAATAGAATGTGGCTATCTGGTCCTTGAAAACCATGTCCCAGGGTCTTCTAGACTTTTCTTCTCTAACCAAGAAATTTTTGAAGTGGCCTGTTATAGATGATATGGGAGGCCAGGCCAGCCATACATCCTGCTTAGAGAAGAGATTCCCAATCCATAAGAGACTGGGTTGTGAACAAGAAAACACTTTTATTTTAGAAACTGAGCTTTCCGAATTTACTTGTTGCTACTTGTAGCTAAGTCTAGCATTTACAGTCTGCCAACACAGAACTCAACCACCACACAAAAGTAGTATGCTAAGTGGGAAAGTTAAAAAACTTTTAAAGTGTTCAGAATAGTGGCTATTTGACACCCTCAAGATTCATTGAACATAGAGAGGTTGACCTGGTATAGACATAGAACCTTCACTCCATCCTCTAGTATCTTGGCTACAGAAAGATACTCTGCAGGTTACCAAAAGAGAGACAAATACTAACTCATCCACAAAACCTTTGATCTGAAATCTATCTGCCTATAATATATATGTGGGGCAATAGTGCCACAAAGTTTATAGGGTAGCCAACCAATATCTGATTTGACTGAAAGTTCACTTCACAATGTGTCACCCATATCCAACATTCCTTGGCTAACTAAGAACCAGAAACTAGATAGTCCAGAAAGCTATGGTAAAACCAAATACTACTCATCTTTTTAAAAAAAAAAAAAAGTAACAATAGAATGACTCCTAATGATATTATACAATATTTATGAATCTGGGCTTTATTCAACCATCATCAGAGATGTTTTCTCCTGCCGCGTATGGGAAGAAATAAAGAGACTCACCGTCAGACATTATACAGAGAGACCTTAGAATGCACAGCTCTAAATGAGATGACTCCATCAAATCCCTACCTTCAGAGCCCAGTGAATCCTGTGGAAGAGGAGGCAGAAAGAGTGTAGGAAGACAGCAGGAGACAGGCCTTCTCAATTCACTGAGCAAAGCTCATACAAACTCACAGAGACTGAACCAGGAAGAACAGGGTCTACACAGGTCTGCATCAGGTCCTCTGTGTATATATTATGACTTTCAGTTTAGTAATCTTAAGAGACTCCTGAGTGGATGAACAAGTGTGTCTCTGATTCTGTGCCTTCCCTTGGAGCTCTTTTCCTTCCGTTGGTTTACCTTGTCCAACTTGTATGCAATGGTTTTTGTTATATCTTACTACATTTTATTTTGTAAAAAAAAATAGTCAAAGTAAACCTCTATTTAAAAAAAATAAAAAACAGAAAAAAATCACAATTGTAAAGAATTAGAGGGGAAGGAAAATAGTTATGCTTAAGAATGTGTGTGCACGTGCTTGTCTGTGTTGTTAGTGATTGACACCAGGACTTGATTATATGTTGGGCAAGTGATTGGCCAATGAGCTGAATCCATAACCTCATAACACTGATGTTCTTAAGGTAAAATTTGTCCTTTCTTATTGATTTAGAAATCTTTATCAAATGAGAGAGAAGGGCTAAAAAAGGTGCATGTGCTAAAACATTCACCATTGTTACTCTATGGAGATATAACAATTAATATACTATCATCTTATTTCTATATATGTCTGAATTGTTTTAATAAAACAAATGGTAAAACTACAGGTGGCTGCGAATGAAACAGAAAAAAATCTTACAATAAATATACATCAAAAAAATCATTTGACAAAGGTGGATTTAACTAGATTGATGACCCAAATAAAATTAAATGTACCAATCATACTAAAATACTTTCAGATTTTAAAAAGTATTAAACAAAATAGGGCCATACACTATCTATAGAGACAACTTGAATGAAATGATGCAGTAATCCTGAGAATAGCAACAGAAAAAGGCACTAGCAAAAAGGAGCTAAAGCGAAAGTGCTATTCCTATTCTAGGAAATAGACAAGGTTGAAAGCTCTGTCTGTCTACTCAATATGCACCTTCCTTTCTCCCTTCATCAGAGAACACTGGTGTTACACACGTACCGTGTACATGCATAACTGCACAGAAAACACTAAGACACTAAGTAAGTAAGTCTGTCAAGACCAGAACATTGACCTTGTTCAGTTATACCCTCTGCTGTGGAACTTGGAGGTTAACTGACTTCCTTCCTACCCAGCAGATGAACGTTGCCCATCCCTGAAGTCATTATTCATTAGTGACTCACTGAGAAAATACTGCACCAATGTTCTAGACAGTGTGACTGACCCAGGGCTGCTGCAGTGGTTCTAGGAAAGATTTTGTTAAAGTTTGGGCACAATGAAAATGAGAGCCATTTTTCCTTTTGGAGATTCAAGTGTCTCAATGTGCTTCCTACAGTGGCCACTGAAAGTTGATAATCAGAATGCATAAGAGCTATATAGGATAGCAGAGCCCACACAGCAAGGAAACGCAGTTCCCTCATGGCATCATCAAGCTGCTAAATAACTCAAAATGGTGCCCTCTTCTGAGTTAATCTGGGATCCCTGGAAAACAGGCAAGAATAAATGTGTGGAACTTCCTTAAAGAAATGAAAGTAGGATTGAATCAAGATAGGACCATCTGTAATGTGAGTGTATCTCCCAAGGGAAGACAGGCTAGACAGACATAGCTGAGATTCTCTGGACCAATGAGCCACTATCAGCTCAGAATTCCAAGACTCCCAGGAACAGGCTTGCCCAAGGCTCCTGGCTGTGCACAGAGACTGTCTGGGTGCCGACTACAGAAAACATGAGAATTTTCTGAGCAAAGCAGCTATGGCTGGTGATGGACCAGGCTCTCTGAAGCTAGAAATCTACAAGGCTCCCTTTTCAAAACCCTCCCTGCCTCTCTTTAATACCCTTACTCCTCCTCTCTTTGACTTATTATATAAGATCATCAGAGCCCCTTTGATTTAACCCAAAAGGTTTCCTGAYTTACCTTAGTCATAAGACATTATACAACAATAAGTTAAATCCATCACAAGGAGAATATAGCAACTGATATTTGTGATTATCTAATGGATTAACAGTGAAATATTTCAGAAATGTTGACAGAAGTGAGGAAATGAATAAATCCACATTTATAGTAGAATGTTTTAGTATCTCATTGATTTATAATTTAACCAAAAATCATATTAGTAATAATGACATGGGGGAATTGAACATCATCATTAGTAAACTTTAATCATTCAGAACTCATTTCATCGTACATAAAAGACTTAAGATGGGGCCAAGGATTCAACCCAATTTGTAGAATGCCTGCAAGTCATTTGGGAAGTCCTAGGTTCAATCCTGAATACTGCTTGGGGCATGATGCTGCAGGCTTGTGATATCAACACTCATGAGGTAAAAGCAGGAGAACCAACGATTTAAGATCATCCTTGGCTACATGTCAAGTTCAAGGCCAGCCTTAGCTATATGAGACCCTGGGTTAAAAGACATGGAGGGGGTGGGGAGACACTTGAAAATAAATACACAATAGCAGAGGTCAATGAATATAAAATAACCAATGTGTCCTTTGGGCAAGTAGATGAAGGGCAGTATTCCATACTTTCTTGGTACAAAGTATTTACATATTTTTGGCCCTTTTGAAGACTATATTGACAAATACAAATCAAAAAAATTTACAGTATATATCAAGAATGCCTCTCGATAAAATAGCATTGCATAATTTTGTAAAATAATAGAGAAACGTTTATGCTGAAAAGATACAGCCTCCCACCACCCCATTCTGAAGATCAGCATTCCTGGATCCCCAGTGCGATCTCACAACCCAGGCTAGCTTCATTTGTGCTAGCCATCTGGTTGTTACATCTATTATTTGAGATATGGTACATATTCCTCATCTCTTTATTGATCGACTTTATTAAATTGTGTGTTAATCTATAAACACCTCCTAAGTACATTGCTAGGTTATACGTAGAGGGTATCAGTGAATTTGATAGGTAAATATATTTTAGATGTAGTGTGTGTTCTATATTTTTAAGATTTTTTGTATGCTTATTAGTGTTTTTGCTTACATGTGTATACATGCATCACTTGTATGCCTGGTGGCCAGGAGATAGATGTTATCCCATGGTACTGGAGTTACATACACATGAGTGCTGGGAACCAAACCTGGGTCTTCTAAAAGAGCAGCCAGTTCTCTTAACCACTAGCTATCTCTCTAGTCCCAATGCTGGCCTGTTATTAAATAGATGTTTTCTTACATATTTTATTTAAACTGTGGTTATCATCTATTAGCTTTATACAGTAGTCCTTGAACCTCACTTTGAAGATGCAGACTATGACCTCTTTATCCCTTACAGCCCTGCCATCATCTCATCTGTATCTCCATACTGTCAGACTTCTTTTTTCAAGGACCGATCATTGTCATTGCTGCTCTTAAAGACTTACTTTTGAGTGGGCTCAGACTCTCAGAGCAGCTCTCAGTAAGGACAGAGTACTTGGTGATCTGTTCTCAATGTTTCCTTTGACTTCCTTCATCCTGTTGGCTGAATGGTTAGTGAATTGGGCAGTCTCCTCCTTATTTTTCCTAGTGCAGTATATCTTCAGAGCAATGTGTGGATGTCTGTGTTGCAGGACATATGAAGTTAAGAAATGCTGATTTGGGTGCTTTGGTCCTGTGCTTCTTACCATCTTTATTTAAGAGCTTTCTGACAACATATTGGCAGACATCATCTTCTTTAGAGAGACTGAAAAGTTTTCAGATTCTGCTAGCTCTTTGGGGACCACAGAGGCATAGGAGTATCTGTCAGTCCAGGAATATCCTCTTGCTTTTTGTTTGTTTTTTGTTTTGTTTGGTTTTCACAGTAACCGAGTTGAGACTACTCAGATTGGCATCCTGGATAGACTTACACTTTCTTTATCTAGTTATTCTTAGTCTATAATAAAAATGGCCACTGTACAACATATTCTGCCATGGGTCAAAACACATTGTTTCATGGGAAAATTTTGTTTCTTGTGGCCACTACTGATTTGGACCACGGAACCATTCTACTCTTCACCCAGAGCTTCATCATATAGAGCATCTTCTTCTATAGCCAGTGATTCTCACAGAAAGCACAAGGCTTCAGTCATCATCTACCTCACTGACTTTATGACCACTGGTAGCTGGAAAGCAGATACTTCAACACATCTTGGCGTAGCCTACCACCTAGGAGGTACCACAAACATCATGCCAAACTTTTTTAACTTACACTATAAAACTGCAACAGCAATAATAAAGGCTGTGGAATGAACTTCTCCCTTAGGGAGATTGGTAACATCTATCCTCTTTCTCTAAGGTCCCAGTGACAAACCAAATTTTAACTCCATCAAAATCCACCCTGGAGAGCCAATGAGTTTATTGGGCTTTCTTACAGAGCAAGGGTGGCCACAAAGCACTCAGACTGGAGTCTTCACCCGGCATGGATGGTGGAGCCACATAGATTGTGCTTCCTTCCCATTGTCTTTCCCACTCTATATAATCTAGCCCCTGCCTGAGATCCCAAGAGCATGTGCAATTAGGTCAGAATCACATACAACTCTCTGGGAGGAGTTGCTAGCTATCCAGGCAAGGATCCAGCAACCCTTCCAATTTGCTTCTTCTGTGAAGGAACATCAACAGCCAGTAAGTCCAGCCGTAGTGATCTTGTGGAAGATGAACTCACGAAGATGGTGGTTGTTTGTCTCAGAGGACCATGCTCTACAACATAAGCCTTCATACTTTTCCCATGGAGACAGAGGCAAATGAGCTAGGACAGAGTAGGGACAGGCTCTGGGATCATATTGCCTCATCTCTGATAGAGGTGAGTCTCTTCTGTGGCTCGATTTCTCAATCTACAATGAAAGACTTTACCTACCTGCCTATCAGCAACATAAGGAAAAATGAAAATACGCAGTGGAATTTTTTTTGATCCAAGTCCCGGAAAGGAAAGCACACCCACAGTCTAAAACATAATTCTGAACTAAAGTAAAGAATATGCCGACAGTGTACTTTATTCATACCACTGGAGTCCAATGTGTTTCTGCTCCAGTGGTATGCAGAGAATKCATATTTATTCAATTCTTTTACTTAGAAAAATTAAAATGCAAATATATGCAAATTATGGACATTATGAATGATAACAAGACAGAAAAGTAAAACCTTGATGACTGGTTGGCTAGAGGGCTATTAGCAGAATCCTGAAATGAAACCCAAAACACTATGCCTGAAGAATCATGGCCAAAACAAGCCCCCACGCTCGCCTCTGCACTTCTGAAGTCACCACCTGGATTCTCCATCACCAGTTAGCACTCAGTTCTTCCAGCAGTATCAACACTGCATATGTGTAGGTGGTACAGAATCTCAATTCACAAATGACTACATTCAGATGCATCTTCTGGGTACTGCTACCAGGGTCTTCCCCTCAGTTCTCTAGACTTTGTCATCTCTGTTGCTTTGATAAGAACAGGAGAGAGATGCTGGTTGGGCAGATTTAGGCTCTGGAGCTCTACAAGTGAACAGCTCCATTTGTGTCCTTAGCCAGAAGCTGAAAATATCTGCAGTGCTGTCCCACAAGGGCCAGGGATGTCAGAAGGGAGCTCTTGTCTCTTATCTTCCTTCTCCTAAGGAGCACTTCTGCCTGGAAGCTGTATGGGAAGCTGCGACTGAAGCTAAATTTCAGACACTCTTCTACTGAATGGCTGTGGAATTGGGTGTCTTGAGTTTTCATTGGAAATAGATGATAACTATTCCCAACTTCAGCTCTCAAGGAAGAAACATATTACATAATTAGAGGCCATTAAAAATGGACCCCTGGATTGCAAGCTGGTACAGACACTCTGGAAATCAGTCTGGTGGTGCCTCAGAAAATTATACATAGTACTTTCTGAGGTCCCAGCTATACCACTCCTGGACATATACCCAAAAGATGCTCCAACATATAACAAGGACACATACTCCACTATGTTCACAGCAGCCTTATATATAATAGCCAGAAGCTGGAATCAACCCAAATGTCCCTCAACAGAGGAATGGATGCAGAAAACGTAGTACATTTACACAATGGAATACTACTCAGCTATTAAAAAACAATGATTTCATGAAATTCTTAGGCAAATGGATGGAACTTGAGAATATCATCCTGAGTGAGGTAACCCAGTCACAAAAAAACCCACACATGGTATATACTCACTAATTAGTGGATATTATTCCAAATGCTCAGAATATCCAAGATACAATTCACAGACCACATGAAGCTCAAGAAGAAGGAAGATCAAAGTGTAGATACTTTAGTCCTTCTTAGAAAGGGGAACAAAATACTCATGAAATGAAATACAGAGATAAAGTGTGGAGCAGAGACTAAGGAAAGGCCATCCAGAGACTGCTCCACCTGGTGATCCATCCCATATACAGTCACCAAACCCACACACTATTGTGGATGCCAACAAGTGCTTACTGACAGGAGCCTGATATAGTTGTCTCCTGAGAGGCTCTGCCAGAACCTGACAAATACAGAATCAGATGCTCGTAGCCAACCATTGGACTGAGCTTAGGGTCCCCAGTGGAGGAGTTAGAGAAAGGACTGAAGGAGCTGAAGGGGTTTGCAGCCCCATAGGAAGAACAACAATATCAACCAACCAGACCCCCCAGAGCTCCCAGGGACTATAGTACCAACCAAAGAGTACACTTGGAGTTACCAATAGCTCCAGCTGCATATGTAACAGAGGATGGCCTTTTGGGGTATCAATGGGAAAAGAGTCCCTTGGTCCTGTGAAGGCTCAATGACCCAGTGTAGGGGAAGCCAGGGCATGGAGGTGGGAGTCGGTGGGTGGGTGGGGGAGCACTCTCATAGAAGCAGGGGGAGGGGGAGGGGATAGGGGGTTGTGGAGGGAAAACGGAGAAAGGAAATAACATTTGAAATGGGGATAACATATGAAATAAATAAAATATCCAATAAAAAAAGAAAAAATGGACCCCCTGCCTTACAGTTGACTTTGGTCCACGCCCCACCCAATTTCCTTGGTAATACTGGAAAACTAAACATCAGCCTTATCAATCCTTGGGCCTCYCAACCTAACAAATTCCTGTGGACATGGGTAGAGATATGACATTCTTCTCTATTCCAAAGATTAGAAACTTATATAACATTGTGTCTCCCTTTAGGCATTAATCCAACTAGAGGCCATAGAGATGGCTCAGCAGTTAAGAGTACTTGCTAAGGATAAACAAACTGAGAAAAAAATTAGGGAAATGACACCCTTAATAATAGTCACAAATATTATTACATACCTTGGTGTGACTCTAACCAAGCAACTGAAAGATCTGTATGACAAGAACTTCAATCCTCTGAAGAAAGAAATCAAAGATCGAAGAAATTGGAAAGATCGCCCATGCTCATGAATTGTCAGGATTAATATAGTAAAAATGGCCATCTTGCCGAAAGCAATCTACAGATTCAATGCAGTCCCCCATCAAAATTCCAAATCAACTCTTCATAGAGCTAGAAAGAGCAATTCTCAAATTCATCTAGAATAACAAAAAACCCAAGATAGCAAAAACTATCCTCTACAACCAAAGATCTCCTGTGGGAATCACCATCCTTGACCTCAAGCTCTACTACAGAGCTATAGTGATAAAAAAAAAAAAAAAAAAAAAAACTGTTTGGTATTGGTACAGACAGGCAAGAAGATCAATGGAATAGAATTGAAGACCCCAAAAAGAACCCTACAGTTACTTGATATTTGACAAAGGAGCTAAAAACATCCATTGGAAAAAAGACAACATTTTTAACAAACGGTGCTGGGTCAACTGGAGGTCAGCATGCAGAAAAATGCAAATCGACCCATTCTTATCTCTTTGTACAAAGCTCAAGTCCAAGTGGATCAAAGACCTACACATAAAACCAGACACACTGAAGCTTATAGAGGAGAAAGTGGGGAATAACTTTGAACACATGGGTACAGGGGAAAAAATTCCTGAATAGAACACCCATGTATTATGCCCTAAGAACAAGAATCAAATGGGACCTCATAAAACTGCAAAGCAAAGGACACTGTCAATAGGAAAAAACAGCAACCAAAAGATTGGGAAAAGATCTTTACCAATCCTACATCCGATAGAGGGCAAACATCTAATGTATACTCAAAGAACTCAAAGAACTCAAGAAGGTAAACTACAGAGTCAAATAACCCTATTAAAAATGGGGTACAGAGCTAATCAGGGAATTCTCAATTGAGGAAACTCGAATGGCTCTAAAGCACCTAAAGAAATATTCAGCATCATTAGTTATCAGGGAAATACAAATTAAAACAACCCTGAGATTCCACCTCACACCAGTCAGAATGACCAAGATGAAAAACTCAGGGGACAGCAGATTCTGGAGAGGATGTGGGGAAAGAGGAACACTTCTCCATTATTGGTGGGATTGCAAGCTGGTAAAACCACTGGAAATAAGTTTGGTTGTTCCTCAGAAAATTAGACATAGTACTACCTGAAGACCTAAATATACCACTCCTGGGCATATACCCAGAAGATGCTCCAACATGTAATAAGGACACATGCTCCACTATGTTCATAGCAGCCTTATTTATAATAGCCAGAAGCT
>BDUI01001530.1:121682-134227 GCA_002335545.1 Apodemus speciosus | reverse complement strand
AAGATTGATTCTAGTTTCAATGAGTGTACCCAATACTGTTACTGATTTATGAGCCTGTGGCACTAGTTCAACCTTGGTGCCAGAGATAATTTCTGTTACACTATCCAGAGAGTTGGTTTTCATGTCTCCTTTAGTTGATCTGAACTAAGGATCCTGGAGGACCCCACACTCAGTGCAGGATCCTGGGGTTTCTATACACCACATGCAGAGGCGCTRTACTTGCATGGACCAGGACAACTGTCCAGGAGATCAACTGTGACATGCATCATGCGTTGTGGCTCCTTTTTTTGAAAGACAAGCACATTCAGCCACTACTTCCAAAAGCATTGCGGCTATTCATAGGCAGGTTGTATTCTTAGCAGGAAAAAGTCACTCGACAATTATTCAGGTTTTAGAATAACCACATGGTTATTTTTCTCTTCTGCCTCTGGCCACTTATGTTGTTTTGTAAGAGCAATTTAAACCAATAAGAATGATTAAGATAAAATTCAAGTGATAGCAGATGTTATCAAGGATGTGGAGAAGGGAATACCCCCAAATTCTGGTAGAATTGCAAACTTATACAACCCCTCTGGAAATCAATCTGGCAGTTTCTCAGAAAATTGGAAATAGTTCTACCTGTAGACCCAGTTACACTGCTTCTGGACATATACCCAAAAGATGTTTCACTATATCACAAGGACACATGCTCCACAATGTTTATAGTGGCCTAATTTTCAACAGTCAGAAGCTGGAAAAGGCCGAGATATTGTTCAACTGAAGAATGTGAACAGAAAATGTATTTCATTTATGCAATGGAATACTACTATTCAGCTACTAAAAGMAACGGTATCAAGAATTTTGCAGGCAAATGGATGGAACCAGATAATATCATCATGAGTAAGATATCCCCAACCCAAAAGGATAAGCATGGTATGTAATCAATGATAAGTGGATTATTAGCAATATGGTACAGAACAACTATAATACAACCCACAGATCCAAATAAGTTAAACAAAAAGGAAATCTCACGTGAGGATGCTTAATCACACATAGGAAAGGGAATAAAATCTTAGGAGGCAGAGGGGGGAAGGGAACTGGGTGGGAGGGAGGATGACCAAGCCCGCTCAGTCAGACAACAGGTTCTCAGCGCAGGAGTGAGGATTGAAAAGAAAGAGACAATTAGACAAAACTGCAGTATGGCCCCAGTCAATTCTGAGACTTAATAGTTGGGCTTGATAATTTTCAATCCCCCTTTATACCATTTTAATTACATGCAGTAATTGAGATCAATAGTGGTACAATGAGGAATAAGCAAGACAGTAAACACAAAATTGTCAAGACAGTAAGCAAAGTCCCACATCACTTCAGTGACAGTTGTTTCCAATGGTGTGTAAGGATGACCAAAATACCTGAGCCTACTTCTTTGTCTAAGCCTAGAATCTTGCCTGAAGCTTGCTAAGATAAAAATTCCTGCCCTAACCTACTTCCCTATTATGCCCTAATATCAGATTCCTACTTGAGCCCTTGTCCTTCGTCAATGTCAGGCTACTGCCAGAGCCCCAATAAAGCTCTCCACAGGAGGATGAGGAGAGGAATGGAGAGGTCAGGATCAGATGCAAAGAGTGACAGGACAGGGGACCAGGAGGTCAGGGGTCCAGGAGAATGAATGGCAATTCACAGCTTCCCACACAGGGGGAACCTTTAGGAAGTCCCAGAGACCTGCGATTGGGGTGGATTCCAGGAGTCATTGGAGGTCACCTTAGCTGAGATGACTAACTGTGGAGACATGTGACCTGGAAARGCCACATTCTATCTAGGCAGGATCTCCAGTGGAGGGATAAGGATACCAAACCACCCACAATACTTTCTCCAAACCCAAAATTTGTCCTGCCTAAAAGAAATGCAGTGACCAAGATGGAGCAGAGACAGAAGGAATGGCCAACTAATATCCAGCCCAACTTGAAACCAATCACATGGATAAGCACTAATCTGTGATATTATTAATGATGCGCTATTATGCTCGCAGACAGGAGCCTAGTATAACTGTCTTCTGAGAGGCTCTACCTAGGAGCAGACTGAAATAGTTACTCAGTCAAACATTGGATAGAGGTCAGGGACTCTTATGGAAGTGTTGAGGAAAGTATTAAAGGCCCTGAACAGAATGGAAACCCCACATGAGGTCCAAGAAAGTTAAGTAACCTGGACTTCTGGGAGCTCTCAGGGGATGAGCCATCAACCAAAGTACAAACTTGAGCTGGAATGAGGACCCTGGCTCAAATGTAGCAGACAGGCAGATCAGTCTCCATGCAACTGGATCAGAGGTTCTCTCTAAAGCTGTTGCCTGACTGTGGTATCCATTCTCCAACAGGGCCGCCCTATCTGGCCTCAGTGGGAGAGGATGTGATGTGCCAGAGTGGGGAGAAACTCAAGGGGGCCCTACCTTCTCAGAGGAGGAGGAAGGGGGTGGAAGGGTCTCTGTGATGTTGGGATTGGATGGGGGCAACCTTTGAGATATAAATGAATAAATAAATAAATAAATAGATAGATAGATAAATAAATAAATAAAAGGCAATTTAAAAGTATACTCTGGGAGCCAGAAAATGAGGATAGCTACTGGAATTTAGTGAATAAATTCCTTGGGACATAAACACAACTGAGTTAAATAGATCTTAATTGCCTTCCCATAAAAATGTGGAATACTGAAAAATTTTAATAGCCCACCGTAACTCACTGATTTTGTGGGAGGGGTAGATGCCAGTCTCAAAGAACACTCCAGTTGCTTCCTGCAGCTACACTAATGGGCACCAGGATGGCCAAACAGCACCCAGATGGTAGGAGGGAATAGAGGGAGAGGTTGTGAGCATCGTGGCTACATGTTTCCACACATGGCCCTGGATTCAGAGTCTTGATGGTGTCTCTGCCCTCAACTTCTCAGTTATAGTAACCTTAATATCCCAGACTTTCCTGACTCCTCAAAATTTGGGATTCTGGACAGGTGTTGTATTTGGCTCACAACTTGCAGTAATGTCAGTCATGAACTTAAGCATCCAGCCAGACTGTCCTACCTATGCTTCTCTGAGAAATGAGCTGTTGTGTGAAACAAGCAACGTTCAAGGCATGACCTGATGGTCAGCTCAGGCAGTGCAGACATGCACATGAACATCACAGCTCTCTCACCTAATTATATAGACATAACTTCCAGTAAAAACAACGGCTAATACTAGGAACAATGAAGATGAGCGTTGAATGAGTACTGAAGACTGTTGATGATCAAACCCACTCTGCGGCACTCACACAATGCAAGTAATCTAAAAATAAGTGAAACCTGCTGTCATTTTAATATACTGGGTAAGTGTTTAAGAGCATTACTATGGTAAAAAAAAAATAGAACCTATTTAATGTTCATAATGTAACCATAGAAGGAGTAAGTAGTCTTGTGTAAAATGAACTGAAGGAAATAACTTCTTATTTAATATAGAAATACAGATGAATAACAATAGAAAATAATTTAAACTTAGCAATGCCATTCTCTTTTAGTAAGTAATGCAAGTAGTGTGCTTGAAAGATATCACAATGAGAAACACAGGATTAGGTTTTAGACCATAGACCCACTTTCTTGAGGACATTCTGGCCAGTGTATAGTATCCGATTTTCTACATATATACCAATTCTAAATTATAAAAATTCAAGAAATAATTTTGATTGTGGATATGCAACCCTAACCCCCACACCCCACATACAACCCACACAGTATTTTTCTATGAGTAAAATGGAGTTAAATGTTCAGAAGAGTTTAATGAATTATAATAATTTTCACTTCACAGTATTGCCAATAAAGATATTMATCAGGAAAGGAAGTGATCCCATGTGCTTATTTAAAAGTCAATCAGTTACCTTGAGTTTGACCTGGGGTCAAGTCTGTGAATGTTGCATATCACATACAGAGGCAGGGACAGCTTCTACCTGAGTCAGACATTATCCTGATTCTTGGGGTTTGTTTCCTCATCTGRATTTTCAAAATGTTCATGATAATCTCTATTAAAGTAATTCTCAACCTGGGGTTCATGACCYCTTTAGTATCACATATCAGGCATCCTGCATATCAGATATTTACATTAAAATTCATAACAGTAGCAAAATTGCATTTATGAAGTAGCAACAAAATAATATTATGGTTGTGGGGTCACCACAATGTGAGGAACTGTATTAAAGCAATAGGGATGTTGAGAWCCATTGTCCTATAACATTTATCTTAATTATGTTAAATGAATTATTCTGACCATTGAGTAAGTTAAGGAAATAATTTTGTGTTAAATTATAGCAATATATGAGAATATTGCTTTCTGTAGAAGAGGTGGCCTCAAGTGGTCTATCVGCATTTGCCTAGGCAGAGTCTTGACTTTACAAACTCCAGGTGCTGATTTCCAGAATCATAAAAACGTGATACTTGTTAACTACCAGAATAGAKAATTTAGCATATCCTTGCAAGAATATGAATGGTGATTCTTTGATTCAAAAAAATGTTTGATTTGAATAATATGGTTTCATTTTGTCTTCATGGTTGTGATAAATACAATCTAATATTTAATTAATTGTTGAATCTGCTTATGTTTTCATATCTAGGTAACTATCTTTGACTAAAAATATATAGTGAAAGTTGATGCAGGAAAAGGAGACTTTGAAGGCATTTGGGATCTCACAGAAAATCCCGGATAGGTGTCTATGACTCCAYGATGACTTAAAATAATAGTGGTTGAGTTTGACGCAATCACAACCCTTCGTTTGCCTATATGAAGCATCCTATGCTTGTAAATGGATTGTGGGTTTTAGCTAGCCTATGTAAAAGACAGGACAACCCAGCACTTTATTTACAGGATGTAAGGCAAGATTGGGCAGGTTCTATGTTATTCTCACCTACTTGCAAACTATATGCGACTTGTTACTTTTGGTTTGACTCTCTCCCAGGCTGCTTTTGCTCCATCAGCCTGCCCTCTGGATGCATTCTGCTTGGTCATGTGCTCATGGTCCATCTGGCCTCCTGATGCTCTCCTCCTTTCTCCTTTTTCTTTCCTTCCCTCTCCTGGTCTCCCCTGAGACTCCTCACTCAATCCTCAAATCCTTATTTTCTCTCTCTCTCCTGCCCATTCACAGGCTTATAATTTATGAACCAATTAACTTTAAATTTGGGGGGGCAATGTTTACACCAGTGTACATGAGAATTCACTTATCTGGGCAGCCACCAGATCTCCAGGTTCAGAACTGAACATTTGTATACAGAGCACTAGGCCAACTCCCTACATATTCTATCCAGGAAAGATATTTCCAGCTTGACTTCGTCACAGCAATATTCTCAAATTATTTCCTTGTGGCTGCTTCAGGCAGAATCACAATAAGGTGTTTTCAAATTGTAGAGTTTAACCCAGGTTAAAGAGGTTGTGTTTACAGAACTTGGTGTAGTAAGAATCAAAGATCAGAATGAGAAAAAAAAAATCATAGTTTTCTGTGAAGAATGCAAAAACTCAGGCTAGAGCAGTGTTGCTGAATCACGTATAGTACAGGCTGTCCTGAAACTGGTCTTATTACTAGCACTTCAAAGCAGCTTTCCACTTCACACCTGTTTTCTAGGTCTAGAAAGGACAGGTTTTAGATTTCAGCTTTACTTTTGATAGTCATTTCAAACAAAAGATCATTATTCTGTACAGATTCAAATATGACCACATATTTCAGAGGTCCAGGGGTCAAGGGCAACCCAAGGAAAGCATGCGGCATCCTAAGAGACACACTTTGTGTGAATCAGATGAACCCAAGGCTCAACATGCACCTGGGAATAGATCRCCCCATGCTGAATCAGGGCTAAAACTACACAGAAAGTAAGAAAGGTGTTCTGCCCCTCTTAGTAGGCATAGGTGACTGTTCCATGGGATGGAAGGGATCTGAAGCTGTCCTGAAGCTCGGGTTGTTCTTTAAGGACCGTAACCCCCTCCTCTGAGCTGTGTTCTTTGGTTTGCCTGGAGAGCTGTTTTTTTCAACACTTTGAATGTGAAGCATCCAGTTTTCCACAAAGACCACCAGATGCCATGCAAGGACRACCCAGGTAGTGATCCTCTGGTGTTCCCCAAAGAAAATGTTCAGAGTTCTGTGTGACACACATCAGGACAGCGGTTCCAAGAGCACGGGTAGTGTGAGATTCTTCATTGTCCCCAACAGACCAGATCAGAACAGAGCTCTGTCCACACTGAGAAGAGAGTGGCTTCTTCAGGTGAAAACAAAGATGAAGTCTTCACTTTTCTGTCATTTGAAGGCAACTTATTCTTTGTCATGCCTTCCACCTAAAAAAACAACTTTTGTAACAAAATTCAAATTCCATGTGCCTAATAATAACACAGAGAAGAGAGACATACACAAATACAGCAGATTATCACATTTATGCATATTTTATTGTATTATATATGTTAAAGCTTGCACAAATTCATATTTTAATTCAGTAAATTCAAGGCTGGTTTTAATAACAAATATATTTGATCAAGAAAGAGTATGTAACAAAAATTAAAGTGCAAAGCATTCTCAATTGTTTTTCATTATTGCTTATTAAATTTTATAAGTAAAGATAGATTATGGCAATGTTTGTAAATTATGGAGTTAGTTAAATTATGAGAAAAACAAAGGGATATATAGCAGTGACAAAATATATTGATACAATTACTGAGAAAACATTCTCCTCTACAAAATGAAGCAAAGCCGACATTCTCTATGAAATGCACTGAATGCTGGCTTTCTTAAGTTCTCCCTGAAGATATTATAACAAAGCCAAACATAACTGGGAGACATTTTTCAGAACACTGCGGAAATTCAACACTGCATGTGTTAAAGCAAAGATGTATATTTATTGGCTATATTTAAGACAATTTATAGCAAATCATTTTTAAATGAAATATGTAAAAAGCACTAGCTGTCTATTCATCTCAAATCACAGTAGGCATGGTTAAAAAAATACCTGTGAGGTTATCGTGTCTACCCTTCAGCTCTGGCAGGATAGACTTCCTTCCCAAGGGAGAAGAGTTAGCACTTGTTGTTTGCCAAGAGAGCATAATATCCAACAGGGTGTGTAAGCGAATCTCTCGTAGAGCCAAGTCAATATAGTGTTTGACTTCTATCCAATAAACCACTCAGAAATAAATGTGCTTCTGTCATTCCAGTTACACAGATCCTGGCAACTGCATCCTGTTCTCCTTGGCACAATTGCAAAATCTTATCGAGACGACTCTCMAATAAGGATCTATGTATGGCAGTGCTATTTCTGGGGGAGAATCTCTGCAAGTAAAAAGAGATGGATGAATGTGTTCCTTAAATAATATTTTGGAAAGATAAAAAATGTTAAACCACAAATGATACGTCTTTCTGAGAAAGGCTAACTACCTCCGCCATTTACTAGTAAGATTATCAGCAGGATTTGTATATGTGGGAACAGAATAAATCCTACTTGATGAAGATGGGCAGTCAGCAATGGGAGACCTTAAGGCTGTGTGTCCAGTTTCAACACAGGTGGCTTCATGTTTCAGGCCTTTCCAATTAGTGTCTCATTCCACAACTTATCACGTCTTGGTTGTAGATGGAGAGCTGTTTCCTCTGGAGGATGGACCTTTTCGTCGATGTCTGTAGACATATGGATCCCTAGCTGGTTTTTCCTCTCATTTTATTTTTAAATATGATATGACTGGGCAGTGTTTTGCCTGGGATTCATATTCCTTTTGTAAAGACAATTGACAAGAGAGATGGCTTGGATTCAAGAGTGTGTACCAATTTGCAGAGAACCAGAGTTCAGTTCCCAGCATCCATGTCAGATAATTCAAGACCTCCAGTGTTCCATGCTCCAGAGAATAKGATATCCACTTTAGGACATTAAAGACACCTGTCCTCACATGCATAAAATCACACACATATGCTCAAACAGTTATGCATACATTGTTTTAATAATTAAACCTTAAAAATAATTGTCAATATTTTATACCAATATCTAGCCTTGGAACATTCCAGGTAAATCTTCTACTTGGGAGACTTTGGTGGCAGTGAATGGAAAGCATTCCTTCACGAGCATTCATTCTGGAGCCTTCCCACCATGTCTTCTTTCTGCTTTGGTGCCTGACTGGTCATCTTAGTGCACACACATGGTCAGTTAGTGCATCATTTAGTTCTCAGCTTTGGCAGTACTCTCTGCCAGCTCGTCTCTGCTTGAGAAACTAGTTTGGAAATTCCATCTTCAAGTTGGGATTCTTTTATGATTCTATTCAGGAAACTTTCCACTTTTCCTATGTCATCTAAATTACATGAGATCAAGGGCTTCCAGGTCCCCACTTAGACTTTCTCTGGGAAGTCGAAGCATTTGTGYTGGGAACCCATTCATTAATTTAGGACCTTGTATGGATTCTGTTAGCTTCTGATTCAAAGGAGTAAGTAGAAATTTGTCATTTTTTTCTTCCTCTAGCTTCTTCTTTAGTAAGCTTTATAAACTTACTATGTAGTGTCAGGATCATACGGACACAAGGGCATAATAAAACGGTATAAAAGCTGGGCTGTGGTGGCACACGCCTTTAATCCCAGCACTTAGGAGGCAGAGGCAGGCGGATTTCAAAGTTCAAGGCCAGCCTGGTCTACAGAGTGAGTTCCAGGACAKCCAGAGCTACACAGAGAAACCTTGTCTCGAAAAAACAAACAAACAAAAAACTGTATAAAAATGTAGGCTATGGAACTCACACATATCAGATTGCAGAAAGGTGTAATTTGCTCATCCTCAAAGACAAGTTAGATAATGGTCCTCATCATTATCTACATTCTCATTACTGTGCGTGTATGAGTGTGTGTGTGCGTGTGTGTATGTGTGTGTGTGTGTTGTGTGTGTACTCATGTCAAGAAGCCTATAGGTGCAAAAACTATCCCAGGTTCATAGGGCCTCAGCTCACTTATTTCCACTGCTGAGATAGACTTCTGGGACTGCTCCAAAAATCTACTTCACTTCTGCAGCTTGGCTTAACCTCAGAACTCAGCTCAAGCCAGTGACCCTGTGGTTTACTCTGCATCTGGAGGAACTCTTTAGACATGCTCATCCTCCTCCAGAGACACTCTCTTTAGCCTCCAGTAAGGCCTCTGAACTTTTTGAACTCTGCTGTGGCATCTGCAATGCATTGTAGTCATTTTTTGACCTACAGAAAAATGACAGATGATAGATGATAAAGAGATAGAGAGAAATAGATAGTTGATATTACTTATAATTACACTGTGGGATATATATATATATATATATATATATATATATATATATATATATGCCACAGTATAATTACGCCACATGCTATATATATCTGGAAGTCAGGATTGGAATACAAGAACCATTTTTGCCAATGATCACCTATGAAGGGAAATAAGAACTATTGGCAAAGTGAGGCCAATGGCACCAACTCTTTATATGACTTTATTGTTATTCCTTAAGTTCTGACATTGTAGAAAGACACAGACATAACCATTCATATTAGACCTGCTATCTTCAGGCCACAGTCTTAACCTCCATGTTGTTTAGAATCCGTACCTCTTGGCTCATAGGTCCATCCTGATTCTAGCTCACAACTTTACTATTATTTTGCTCTAAAAGTTTCCACTGATTTTTATAGTGTTATAAGTTTAGCCACCTCTCGCCCACTGCATTACTCTACTGCCATACTCCTATTTTAAGATTCTAATATTTTCAGATCTCTTAGACCTGAACAAAATTGATCAGAATGAATAAAATTTAATTTATTGACCATTTATTTTTAGGAACTACCTCAGAACTCAGCACACATTGTTCATCCAGTGCTTGCTTTATAGATAAAGATCTATACAAGGAAACTTTACTTAGCAAAGGGATAAGATTTCAATTGATATTATAAGTATTAATTCATCTGAAGATTTGGTTTCTACAAAAGATATAATTCAGGGAGACTSCAGAAGTGATGAGTGGCTAAGAACACTTTCTGTTCATGCAGAGAATGCAGATTCATTTTCCAGCATCCACATGGTACCTCACAACTGAAACTCTTACAAAGTAAAATTTACGAAGTAAATTTTAAAGTATAAGATTGGTAAGATTGTTGTGATACAGTCTGATCTTCYAACACTCTTATGCAGTTCTTATATTTCACAGATAAATTTATACTTCCCTTTACATTTAAAAAGCAGGAGAAATTGAGGGATGGTGATGGACTGTGATACTCTAATACGATGAGAGCAAGAGTTTACATACCCTCTGCTGTAATTTGCAATGGAGCATGTAACGCAGCATACTGCTTCATAAAAAGAATCACATTATAATGCTTCTGTAGCTTTCATGCATGGTTATTTCAGTCACACATAATTGTAAGAACAGAATTCAAGGCTGGGAGAATGTGATGTAAGCAAAGTGCTCACAGAAAAGTGTGAGGACCAGAGTTTGTATCCACAAGACTGCGTGGCTGGATGTTTCTCTGCTCATCTGTAAGTGCAATGCTTCTGCAGTTAAATGGGATTGGACCCAGAAGAACCCTGAGCCCTCATGGGCCAGACAGCCTGATGCATACAGAAAAACCTAGAGTCTGTCCCAAACATGGTCAAGGAGAAACAAAATCCAAAGAATTTATTATCTGACTTCCAAGTGTGATTCTACACTCACATGTGTACACTCACACACACACACACACACACACACACACACACACACACACACAGACACACACACACTTTTTAAAAAGAACAAGTATTGAAATAACTACCAATGATTAAATTGCTATGGCAATTAAAATAACTTTACAAGGAATGTCTAGACATAGATGTATTTACTGGTGAACTGTTTTTCAAATAGTTAGAATGGAAGTGTCTTTAATACTTCAAAAATGTATTCTGAAGTCAGAGAAAATGGAAATTGAGGTGGAATTGCTTCTGTGCTCATTCTCTGAAGTTATTGTTAGATTGACAAATGTACCCTAAGAAAACTAGCAACAGCATATTTTCCTCCATAAATGCAAATATGAAAATCAAGATTAAATATTTAAATATGGAAATATTTTAAGAGTTTATACACCACAGCCTAGTTATAATTTTATCATTCTAAAGAGTCAATGTGTTTTTGCATCCAAACAGGAAAAGAAGTGCGGTCTTTTCTTAACAGGCAAAGACAGTTGACAAAACTGGCTAGAGTTTCTGAAAGTGACACTCATTTCTAACTAGGAAGGCATCAGAGAACAACCTGAAACTAAAACTGCATCCAGTGTTGAGCAAGAAATTATCCTGATTCTCTTGAACAAATCAAGACAAAATGATATGAATTTAATTTAATCTTAGTTTGAGGTGAATGTATGAGGGTGTCAGGAAAGAAGACAGCAGGAGAAAGAGAGGAAGAGAGAACAAAGGACTTGAAGACAGATAAAGGAAAGAAAATTTTCTTTGGGTGGAGCACATGTTCCCTTGATTAAATTATCTGGTGGATACACAAACTTATTTTCTAAATCTAATAAGTCAGTTATGTAGTTTGAAAACTAAGGGTGCACATGAAAATGATTTCTGCTTCTAAATCCTATCAAAGAATGTTAACAAAGGGAAGAAAAGAATTCTGTTCATTACAGCACAAAAGACAACAAAATACTTATAAGTACATTGATGAAGTGAACTGTARTATATGTATGGTAACATATAAAACTATCATTGTGAGAAATTAAAGAAGATAGGAGCAAGTGGGAGAGAATCTACTTTCATGAATTTGACAAAATGCAGCATTTCTTTGTAAATGAGTCTATAAATTCATTGTGAAGCTCATCAAAAATTCTAGAGTGTTATTTTTCAGAAATCAACAATCTGCACTTAGAGTTTATATGGAAATGCAAAGGGCTTTGAGTAGCCCAAATCATATTAAAATTAAGAACTTGGTTAGCGAGCTGACACTACCCATACTTGCTTTGACCTTGGCATAAGATGGGCACTGAAGACAGTGCAGCACAGCTAAGTATCCGTGAGTAGCCTCACACACGCTCTCTCACTAAAGGAGTGTTATAGGTTGAGTGTATGGAAAAGAGTCATTTCAACAGATGGTGGTGCGACCTTGGGGATCCACCAAAGAAAATGCCTCCATCTTTACTCACATRCACAGCAGCTAAGAAAGAGTTGGAGCCAAATATAAGTGAGAAAACTATCCCTCAGAAGAAAAACATCAGTATTCTTACATGTGAGTCTGAAAACAAGACCCATTAAAAGAAAACATGACAAGACTGGCTTCATTGTAAAGATACTTATGTAGCTCAAAATACAGCATTTATATAGATGGTGTTTAAATTTTTAAAGTAAACATTGAAACAGCTACCGCCATTTAACGCTGCACTCCCTACAGGAAGATGTTGAACATTCCAGCATGTTAATTCTCCTTCCTTTAGGAGATTTTCCAATCTCATTACATACATTGATTTCTGCAGGTCGAAGTTGGAAAATGCAATAGCTGACCTGGAAAAGATCATGTTTGTGTCCATCTCTCCCAAGTGTGTTATTGTGGCTCCTAACACTTCATCAAA
>BDUI01001530.1:85019-102223 GCA_002335545.1 Apodemus speciosus | reverse complement strand
TTTAAAGCTTATGTGTTTCAACCTATGTCTGTAGCTGCAATGGGTTCCATCTTAAAACAGTGGCAAGAGCTGAAGGAAAGTTACCCTGTGCTGATCCCATCTGAGGCACAAGTCATGCCCATCTGCTGGCCAGATCCAGAGTCCCTGCATATGTTCTATTTACCAGGGCTGATCCCAGAGGCTTCAGCTAAAGTGGCTGAGCATGGGGACACAGGGGAGGTGGGAAGGGCTCAGCAGGGGTCTTTACTGGTGGAGGGGGAGGAAGCTGTACTTTGAATTCCAGATCAGCTGGAATGTCTGAAAAAATGGATTCCATCTGTTTCCTTGGCTGGATACGGGAGAAAGTCTGTCACTATGTACAGACCTGTGAATCAGACCTAAACAAACCCCACAGTTAAGGAAATAAACACTGTTTGGAGAGAAATAGAAGTCCCAGGGMAAATGATAACAAGTGGGGTGAGCTAGCACCAGGACATTGGGGACAAGAAAGGGGAACCTGACAGAAGTCAGTTCACTTGGCATATTTCACAGTGAGTGTGTGGGGTCGCAGAAGGCAGATTCTTTGCTTCTCTGGTCAYCCCTCATSAGCAGAGCATGCTGAGTGAGCCATTCTCCTGTAGACACTGGGGGAGGGGTTGCAGATGAGGCCCTGGAAGAGCCTAGGTGCTTCATTCCATTCYTGGTCCATTCCATTCTAAGTCTGGTCTTGGTCATTATAAAGTTGTATAAGTTTTGCCTTTATTGGGACACATCCTTGTTGATTCCTGTTTCAGCTAATGAGGGATTCTCATCTGCACAAAACCAGTATTATCAACAGATCATTCAGTTATAACATTCCTTGAATATACGTCTAAAAATTCATAGGTTAAAGCCCACTTGTATGGTGACATGGTAAGAGGCACGTTTTATTTTTGGAGCATGAGCCACATGAAGATGATTATTGACAATATAAAAGAGACTCTCAGTATATATGGACACATCTCAAAATTAAGACAAGTGTGCGCTGCTTCTGCAAACCAGGAAATTGCTCTTCATGTGACATTGTACTAAAAGTGGCTTGATGTTGTTGTATTTTTGGACATGAGGAAGATACATTTCTATCCATTGTAAGTTGTGTGTGTTTGTCTCTGTGTGTATTTGTCTGTGTTTGTGTGTGTATATGTGTGTGTATTTGTGTGTGTGTGTATGCATGTAAAAATCTGTACCTTCTCAGAATGGTGATAATTAGAACTTTTTCAATGAAATCTGTTTAATGTGCATAAATGTATTCATGCAGTCAAAGTAGAATAAAAATGTGAGCCTTTAAAAAATCTGTAGGCAGCATCCTATCATAGACCCACTCTGAACAAATGAACAGTAGTGAAAGGGGCTTAATGTTTCTTACAAAAGCAAGTGTCTCAGTATACCATCATTAAATTACAGAAATCAGTGCACAAAACAGACTCCCATTACACACCAGTGACACTTCATTGAGCACAAGAATATCCAGACCAGGATTAAGAAAGACTGTGTAACCATCTGATGCTCAAGTGAGAAAATCTAAATTAGGGACACTTCCCCCAGTGCACCTTCTCAAATTATGAAATGAAGGCCAACGTGGGAGAGCTGTTACAGAAGCAAAAGTAGTCAGGGTCAAGAAGCTGTAGAAGCTAGATCTTCACATCTGACGATGTTATATTTTTATGTTTTATCTTGGTGGCATAGTTACTGTGTGTGTGTAGCACTAGCGTGGTATCCAGTTAGATCAATAGTTGCTTAGTGCATTGCTGTGCATGTGGAACATGTGCTTGGGCTGCAGCTTCCGGGGCTAGCTAGATTCAAATCTGGGTGCTGCATTTACCTAAGGCTGAAAAACCCAGGGCTAACCCCAGCTATTATCTCATGTGGACTCATTCAGGGAGAACTCTGAGCCAGAACCCAAAGAATCATTGAATACATCTGAGTTGATGTAGATATCTTTGATTCATCCTACAATGAGCTTGCAACAACTGCTAAGATTCACCCAATCAGGCCATGGGGAGTGGGCTGGAACTTTGACTAGCTCGGTCTTGAGCATCTTCTATAGGCAACCACAGTTGTGCTTAGTTACTGCATGAAATAGCCACATTGTATCCAGAAGTTAACATCGTACAGCTCTCTTCTTGCAGTCTTCCCATATCCTCCTCTGAGTAGCTAACTGAGCTGTGACTGGTGGGAGGGTCATATACTGTACCCTTCCACTTAAGATCTTAACACTCTGACTTTAACTGTCATTCTGTGTATTAGCCTCCTATTCCTGCTAAGTTCTTTCGCTTACTAGAATATCTTGGAAAAATCCAAATGTTCCTAAGATTTTATGAAACCTTTTGCGAATGCAATGAGCAGTGCCCAGGTCTAGATGATCTGAATCTTGTCTTGTTTATGTTCTCATGTGCAACAGTGATTATGGGGGATTGGTGACTTTCATCCATTCCCTGCAGTTGGTCTCAACCATTCAAACCAAATTCAAATGCAGATTCACAAGGTTGGGTGTTATCAAACTGAGTCCTTAGTGAGCAGAGAGACTCCCAAAGAGAACAGGATCTTTTCCCGGAGAATAGAAAATCCCAGTATCCTTGAGTAAGCTAGTAAGGAAGTCAATTGCTTCAGACCTTAGGTTAAGTTGCCCAGAACAACTTTATGTGGACCCATTACATTTTATTTCCAGCCCTTTATTTATTCTTTCCAAGCACTTCCTGCCATTGAGGAGTGAGAACGGCTGATTTGTGAATAATAAATGAGAGCAATTACATCTGTAGCTAAAGTTATTGCAATTTAGACTTCTGATGCAGGTTACAGAAGGGAAAATCCAGAGCACTGTAAAGAAGAGAAAACAAGGTCATGATTGATCTAAAATGTACTGAGCTGAAACTCACGAAAATGCTCTCCATCACCGTGTTCTTCCTTAAGAGTGCTGACTCTCTTCTGTATACAAACATAAATCCAGTACACAGGGAGTTAAAGTTTGAAAGAAGGTGAAATTGTCCAAGGTAGACTAGCTCCTGCCCTAGCCTCGGTTCTGCCCTGCCTGGATGAAATTTAGCTGCATTCTAAATAGAGCAGCTTTCTCTATTTCTATTTTTTTCTAATTTTATAGGAAATTTATGATATATATACATATGCATATACATATTTATGTGTGTATATCATAAATTACATACACATGTCTAGAAGCCAGGTAAAACTAAATCTTTGTTATTTTGCTTAAAAATTACACAATTTATCTGTTATTTTCTCTATCACTCTTATAAACAGACAGGCAGTTGGTAACAGAAATTGTTTACAATATGTAAAATGTGACTTAATTTTGGCAGATGATTATAATAAAAATAAAGAGTAAAATGAGACGATAAATTTATAAATTATCTTCTTCATTTATACCTAATTGCTGTAAACACTGGAGATGTTAGCAATGGCCACTGTGAAGAAAATGAGTTCAATTCTGAGCTGTGCATGCAAAGTATGGTCATGTTTTATACTGCATGATTTGTGGTTTTTGAGATCATAGAATATTACTAGCTGCTGATTGTGAACTAAGCTAGAAAGGGTTGCCAAAAGTAAACTCTATTTTGACTTTTTTGTCTTTCCTCTGAAGTCGTTGGCTCATTGTGCCAGGTGATGTGGCTTGGGCCCATGGTCAGAGTAAGGACTAATGATTCTTATCTATGTAAGGGCACCATTGTTCTCACAGGAATTTCAATATTCCCAGCAAAACGGAAGCTGGTTATTAAACTTTTGGGCTAAAGTTAATTCTCATACAAACGTCAAAGATATATAATTAGAGACTAATATTGTGCTTTCTCTCACTGCTTTAAAGGATGGGTGCTCGGAAACACTTTGTGTATACATTGTACACCATGCATACTAGACTGAATTTATTTCTCTTTGTGAAGCATCCTTTCTAGAATATGAAATAAATTCCCTTGATAGGAAATATAGAAGGTAATTTACTGAAATAAAGCAAACATAGATGTAAAAATAATGAAATATTTAAAAGTAAAATAATCACCGCTGCAGTATGAGTCTGTGAGAGGTTGAACTTTGAAATATGCTTCCTATTTTCTTCTATTCCTAAGCCATCTAGGATTCCTATCTATTACATCTCCTATCTACCCTTCTATATATCATCTATTATGTCTAATAATCACCAGTTGTTATTATTATCTATGATCTATTTTATAACAATCTATCATTCCATTATATATCTATTTATGATTTATCAATTATYTATTGTATACCATTATCATCTATCATCTATATACTACCTATATCTATTTATCCATCTATCCATCTGTCTATCTATGTATCTATCTATGTATCTATCTCTCTATGTGTCTATGTGTATATGTATGTTTGTATCTATCTATCTATGTACCTAGGTATCTATGTATCATCTATGTATCTATTTATATATGTATATATGTATGCATGTATGTATCTATCTATCATCTATTTATCTATCTATCTATCTATCTATCTATCATCTACCTATTAAATCTCTACCTATTTATATCCATCCATCTTTTGATCACTATTTATGTATCTATCTTCTCAACATTTCTGTGTCCCATCTCTCTATCACCTTTTATTTATGTATTGTTTGTAGACATACATATATCACTTATCTGTCCATGTTTCTATAATGAAAATCTACGAGAAATATAGGATCATCAAACATGTTTTACATATGAGTAAAGTGAGGTCCTCATGATTAAAAGACTTATTAAATGTTGAAATTATAGTTTAAAAAGTTTGAATTCTAACCCCCAGACAGCATTTTTATTACCTGTACTCAAAATTGTACTTGGGTAAATTCTTAAAATGATATAAACATTAAAATAGATGTTTCATTTATCCCAAATTCCTTGGACATATTAACTGGGACTTAGAAAATCATGGCAATAGACAAATTAGACCTAGAAATTTAAATAAGCATATACAAAAATTAATTTGGACCTGTACAGGACAGAAGAGTTTAGAAAAGGTCTCTACAATGTAGAGAATGATGATAATCATTAAGCTCAACATTAGGTATGTTATGTAACAGATAGATATAGAAAAAGATATGTTTTGTCCACTCCTCACTAATAAAATTTCTTTTTGTAACAGATAGAGATCACTACAGAGAAGTATAACCAGTCAAATACAGAGTTGTGGAGCCCAGTCCAAAAGGACATATCTAAAGTAATCCCACACCTAGGTCTCAGGGAATAGTTTAGAAGGGGGTGCAGAAACAATTTACAAGCCAGAGGATCAGGGACTTTGCTGTGAGATTCTGTCTACCCAAATGTGAACTGAACAGGAAGGATGTCAGTGAACAACCCAAACTTAGAGGGGTAAAGCTCAAGAGATCTCAACCTTACACAAATAACTACAGGCAACTGAGAAGGGGTGAGAGTGGGGGAAGAGGACCTTGCCAAAGGAGAGCACGCTAGTTGGTTTTCCAGACCCAAATGGTCAGCCCTGAAAATATGCATGCAGATAACATTATATGATTATATGGATAAATTGGTCATATTCATGAATACATACACATATGAAATAAAGCAAAAAGAGGCCATAAGTTTGAAGAATGAGCAGGAATGTATGGGATGACTTGGAGGGAGAAAAGGGAGTGCAAAAGTATAACTTAATGATAGCTTCAAAAATAAATTTAAAAAGAGCAAAAGAAAAATGTCAGATTATAAAACTCTATTAAAAACGAATAACTTTCTTTGGTATTCTGATCATCGGAATTTTTTTTATCAAGGAGATAAAACAGCATTCTTCAGAATTTCAGGTGAAATTGACATCAAATACCTACTTTACAAATGGTGCCTCCGTGATAAGGACAGGGTGAAGACCCATCAAGGAAAGACAATACTGTGAGCTCTCAACTGGGAAAACACAGAGCTAATATCAGTTTCTGCCTTTTATCTCACAAGGAAATTTTCTCTAGTGCTGTAAACTTTCAGACTGGGTAACACAGAGGACAGAGGGTGATCTTCTCAGGAGAGGCAGTGACTCTAAGAGTCTACCTAAATTGACCTTCTTCCATACTGGGTGGGAAGGCACACATTGTGTATTTTTAATAAATTATCTTTGACTTGGTTGTATGTTCAACAGATACACTGTAGCCTAAAATACGAATAAATTATCATAAAATCAAATGAATAAATTATGGTGAAGAACAGAAAGGAGGACTCGTTTTCCCCCAATTCAGAAAACTCTCCAAGGAACTGGACAGTTAACTTGGCAAAAATCAAAATGTCTTAACCTCTTTCTAATGTCAACTTGTTCTACTGGCATTTAAATGCGCGATCTCTTAAAACTACTTGGTTTTAATTTGGTGAAGTCGAGGCATTTGGAGCTCTTGGTTCTTCTTTGGTTTATAATTAAAGAATGACACAGATCAAGATTGACTCCCAAACACGATTTCACATTTACATGCTTGCTTCATCTCCACCATCAGAGGAGGAGATATTCAAATCAAAGTTGATTCATGCATTCTGAACATGCCAATCTCCTCATAAATATATGAAGGCAGTGACTTGAGTAAATTCCATGGAACATGAACAGCTAAGATACAAACAGGAGAGGGAATGGGTTTTGTGTGTCTCTTCTGAGAGGTGCTGTTGGTTTGTGCTTTTGTTGTGATAACATAGTCATTGTGACCTCACCTTCAGCTGTTGTGAAGTCCCAATTCTGAGAACCTTTACAGTTCCCTTCTCCATCTCATTTACTGTAGAGCCAGAAGTGACTTCATTGCCTATTGCCTTCTTAAGTGAATCTCAGCTAATGTTTAAAACATACATGTGCACTTAGCTGTTAATATATGCATTTACCATAAAATTTGTTTAAACATAAAGAAAACATATTTCAGTCAGGAAGACATTACAGATGCATTAGTGTATACACATTTACTTCTGTGTGTTTCATGTCTTAATGTTATTGATGCAAAATAAAAACTGAATATGTGGCAGGATTTAATATTTAATAGGAGTACACAAAAATTCTGAAAGGAATGAAGAATACAAATTTCACATTAGACCATGTAGGGTAATGGACCATGGCAGACAACTTGGTAAGGCTGGACTGGTTCAGAGACCTCCAGCACCCATCTGAAGACAGTAGGAGTTTTTCTGCTCCCTATCAGATTCCTGACCTGGAACATGTGACCACACTCCTTACATAGGGACATGACCAATGGTCAAGTAGCACAGAACAGAGTTCTCCATGCAAATGAGGTATCTAGATGAGCTCTGAGGATTTAGCCAATAAAATTCCTTTCCCAGACATTCCTTCCTGCAAAAGGTATTTAAGCTCCGAGGAAGTTGTATGCACCCATTTTCCACAAGGAACAATTAAACAGTTTGGAACCAAGGACTATCTCATCAAGAACCACCATGGGGAACATGGAAGAAGTTTTCTTCTACAGAGTCTTGCAGTCTAAATCTCACACAGAAGGACCCTCTGTGCTCCTGGACAATCCCTACTAAGCTAAGGACAATTGCTAATGAGCTGAGCTGGGGTCCTCCCCCAGCTGCCACAGATCCATCCTCACAGGCCTCAGGCCCCTTCCATTCCCAACTTCTCCATGTGTTTTCCAGTGGTGTCTGTATACTCGCAGGAGTCAGAGAACCACAGCTTCAGCCTCAGCCTGTGTTATTTCTCACTTGGGCTGAATTCTACATCTTAGACTGCATTTTCCAACCCCCTAAGTGTTGTTTCAGAACTTCCCTAAAGCTCAAAACCCTATGGTAGCACAGGGCAAATGYAGTCTAGCATTCCTTGTTTTGTTCATTTGGCTTTGAGGTGGATTACGGAACACTAGGACAATCCCCTTTTCTGTTATGTGTCAATGTTTGTTCTCTGTTTCTATATGACCGGATCACCTGTCCACAAATCTGCTTAGGCCAAAGGCACCTTTAGTCTACACTTCAGAAGGAAAGAGCTTCATATAGGTGTTTACATTCAGGGGGAACCATCCCCATGTTCAAGGACTCTTTGATATTTCATAATCAAATCCTAGCAAAGGAAAACATGAGATGTAGCACTGAAATTTCTGTAAAGCAAGAGACTAAAAGAATGCCAAGACACAAGATACAAGGTTTGATCAAAGTACAGTACCACTGTCATTCGAGGTGAAGCTTTAGAAGATGTTAAGACAACACAGGACTCTGGAGTGAAATCTTTCCACCCATTCAAGGAATGGAAACTATACTCATCACTTTCTAAAATTTGTTGACTTTCCTCTTCAAAAGCTTACTCGTTATCATTTCAAAAACCAGAGAATAGTCATCCTTCTGCCTGGCCATATAAAGATAAATGGGGTCATTCTGATAACCTTCAACTAGAGTCAGTTAGTTGACAGGTAGGATGACCTAATGGTCAGATCATTCTGTGCTGATCAATGTGTTAGTGACAGAACTGGATAGAGTACTGCAGAAACATCTAGTTCCCTATCTCCAAGCCCTGACTTTTCTGGCTTACTCTTAAGTGGCACACATGTAACTGTCTCATCTGTTGGTTTACTACAGACAGAAGTCCAAGTAGGAAATTGAATGGAAGTTCTTTAAGTGGGGGATTGTGTAAACATTTATTGCGGTTTCATATGAGTCAGACAGCTAAGCTCACCTGCTTTTGCAGAAATCGTATAAAAGAACACAAGGCAATAATTGTGCCTGGAAGCAATGGCTCCAGCTGTCTTTAAGATCTCCTTCCCTCTGGATTTGTGTGGAACGTGCTGGTGGCTGGGATCAGCCATACACACTGGAACTTGATTAAAGCTGTGGATGAAATAACAGGACCTTCTGGATCTGCAAAGTTGACCCATGGAAGACATAGCAGATTCCTCCGTGGAAGGTAGACACTGCCCACTCAGCCGGGATCAGAGTGTGCCTGCATTCCTCCCCTTTTTAATACCATTTTAACAGACTCTTACTCAAGTCTGTTTCTTTGCTTTTTGGGTTTGGAAATTCAGCTTGTGTTACTGAGCTACTGCTTCCTGGCCTGTAAAACAAAGGTATTGTTTATCTCCACAGTATTCCAGTGAGGGCAAAGAAGCTCATATAAAATCTAACTGTAGTCCAGAAGCACAGCAGGCACTCAACACATGTGACCTCTTTAACACTCTTTATTATGACCAGGGTGACTAACTCTAAGTATCCACTAACTTTATCAGAGAGAGATGGGTTCATATTTAGTCAAAACATTAACATTAATGGCAAAATAAAAATTCTGACCTCCCTGTGAACTTGTACCTATATTTCATTTGGGGCTTGGATTTTTATCACTCATATTCAGCTAAGACAACAAATACACATAGAGGTAGCCAATCCAGAGGAAAGAAATTGATATCTTAGAGTGAAACTGATCATTCCAGACAATTGTTTCTCAATTTGCTAAGGAACATTTCTGATCACTGGGTGTGAGATTCCAGTTCTGGATCTAGGAGAGGATGAACTCACTGACATCTCTAAACACATCCTGTGGCTTTACACTCTGCTGATTTTTATTCCTTCCGTTTTCTCTCTCCAATGAGGCTCTAAGTACTAACTCATTAGTATATCTTGTCTGTGTTACAGACCTGCTTGGCCTAACTAACCCCTTTCTCTTTCTTAGACTATCTTCAATAGTAATTGAGTTATCTCCCACAAGGTCCTGGCCATACCCCACCATTCCTTCCAGGGTCACAGGTATGCACTGATAGTTTCTTCATTCAGTGCCACTCTTTGTTATGACAAAGAAGAATTTTCTAATAAGTACAAAACTCTATATTTAGCTCATTAGTTTAACATCTACTTCAAATGAGATATTCTGGCTTTTCTAAATCGTCAAAAAATATGTCCCCACATTTTACACTAAGATCAAGTCAGAATTTATGTGGGGACACATAAACTGGGGTATAAACACTCATCCCTCTGCATCCTTGCCTATGAGACTGAGATGGAATCCTATGGTCCTTGATGGCACTCTCTCTGCTTAATCCTGGGATGTTCCTCCATACTTCTGTGGATATATCTGTTTTTCCATTCTCAGCATTGATGCAAATAGCCTGCTGGTTTTCCCAGAATCTCTTCCTTTAAACCAGTGGTTCTCAACATTCCTAATGCCGTAGCTCTTTAATACAGTTAAAGCTGTATTAAAGTCTCAAGTTGTGGTGATTGCCAACTATAAAAATATTTTGTTACTACTTTATAGCTTTAAATCTTCTACTGTTACAAATCTTAATGTAAATATATGGGTATCTGATGGTATTTTAAGTCCCCTTCCCCCAACACACTGCTTGTCTCTAACCCATTTTCTTTCTACCACAGGTTCAATATCTTGATGTTACTCCATTTTGATGATTGTATTTTCTTGATCTTCAAATATAAACAGATGATAGGGAAAACAATAAACTGGATGTTGCAAATGGAAAGAGCTTCTGAGCTTGTGCCCTCCCAAGGAAACCCTGTGATTTAGTTACTGTGCACATTTAATAGATGGGCTCTCCAGGAAGAGGAGGTGTTGATCATTCCAGGCCAAGTCCTCAAGCACGCATTTCTGCCTTTTTCCCTGGACTTAATTTAACCTATCATAGGACAGTGCTCCTCCAGTGCAGTCTATTTCAAAGTTATGCCTTTGCCTGCCTCTATTCCTCTTTACTGAGGTAAAGAAACAGGAAGGTTTGATTAGAGGCAGAAAAAATGGCTGCTGTCATTATCCCAGGCCCAGCACATGAGCCAAAGAGACCTTTATTTATTATAAATCACTGCTTTGCAAGCATTTTCCTATAGTTATAGGAAATGGACAAACAGGAGCCAATACTGACTTATTAAAATTCAAAGACACATTGGTACATTGTAAAATCAAGAAACAAATAAACTCAAGGTAGAATGGGTACAGATGCATTTTTGTAAATCTGATGGTCACTTGCACAAATCAGGCCACTCTCCTCTGAGGACAGTTTTCTTCCAAAGAAGCTTTCCAGGGCAGTTTGACAATACAAGAAATGACACAATGGGAAAGGCCTGTCGTTAGAAGCTCCTGTTACTCCAGGAAACACTTAAATGACTTCACATTGGGTGGAGCTGTGGATAGCACAGCCCTCCCCAAATGGCTGGTTAAATGTGGTAGGAGATTATTTCTCACTGAAATCTCCTATGGCAAACAGCCCTTGGTCTGGATGAGAGTTGGCAGCCAAGTGGAACGCCCTCACTTCCAACGTTCTTTTTTGTCATTCTGAGGAGGCCTTTCATGCATGGACACCAAATGATTTCAAGTCATTGCCTGTGGCAGAGCTGGTTAAGTAATTTGGAGAGCATGACATAAAATGAACATCCAGGAAACTTCTTTCACAAAGCAAGGGGTAAAATGTAGTTGAAAGCACCAAAATACAGAAAAACAAATGTCTTCTGAGGACTTTTGCTCTACTGGGTAAGATTTGTTGTTATGTTCTCATAAGTAAATAAAAGTCAAAACTTTAAATTCTTAGTATTGTTTTTTAACTAGTTTTTAGACTGTATTGTTCTTGCTTTAATTGGAATGATAACTTTTACTCATGACCCTAACTCATTCAAATCACATCATGCATAGTTTATGGTTCCTAGCTCCCTCAACTGGAAGCACAGGCCACGCTGCATAGATCTTACTCAGTTGATTTATTCCACATTTCCAAGAACACAGTGTACTCTCTACTTTCCGTCTTATTGCTGAACAAGGAAAGGCTGGATGGAAAAAGAAAACAAAACCCTGGATTCCTTGGTCTTTGTCTTGCCTCACAGATTATCATTTTCACTTCAGTGTGTGGCTAATAGTGTAGGAAAGTGAGTTATGAGGTGTATCATGAGGTTCTCTGGTACCCTACACTTCTTCCAATGTTATGACCTTTTGAATTGGAAACACTCTTAGAATTATGTACCCTCCCAGAAATGCTGGACTCATTTATTCACTTAGAACACGATGTAATATGTTGACCTTGCACTCACCCCCTACAAATTGCCACAGTGGCTTTCAGAAGACTACAGGAGATGAGGATGCCCAAAACACATGCAGCATGTTTCTCCTCTACTCAAAGACATGTGCATTGTCACACAGATCCTCATTAAAATAACCCAAGTTTGAGAATAAAATTAGAAAGAACTTCAGTAAAGCTACAACATAGACTGGGTTCTATAGTAAAGCCACTGGGTCTTATTAAATGTGTTTCATGTCTAGGGAGTACAGATGCAGAGAGAAAGACAAAGGACCGCCTTCATATCTTACCATGAACACAACACTATTTGATCTTCATAAAAAAAAATCTTATGTTGTAATTACTTGTAATAGATTCTGGGAATTCATTTTAAACTAAAAGTATCCATGCATGTATATAAAGATTTTAGGAAGCATGGGGTGGTAGTGGCACACACCTGTAATCACAGCACTTGGGAGGCAGGGGTAGGCGGATTGCTGAGTTCGAGGCCAGCCTGGTCTACAGAGTGAGGTCCAGGAGAGCCAAGGCTACACAGAGAAACCCGGTCTCAAAAACAACAACAGAAAAACCCCAGATTTTAGGAAGAGAAAAAAGATACAGTCGTGCCAGAATAAGTCTTATTTTGAGTGTTACAAGGAAGGAAAAGACATTGGTCAAACATGAGGGTTAGATTTTTGCAAATTTTTATTTTTTTAGCTTCCAAAATTTCCTATTTGAAGTAATCATTCCCATATAATCAAAAAGCTAGTCATTAAATTTTAATATTTTGAATGCTAATTCCTGTAATGCTAAGAGAAAACATTGTGTAAGTCTGATAAAATTCAAAGTTCTAAGTTCAATTTAAATCCAAAATTGTTCCAACACTTTAATGAAGAGAATCAGCATGGCAAGGTTCATGGCTAAGAAGGCTTATCCATATCAATTTTAAAAATCAATACAAGATAGAATAACAGGATGCACACAATCAACAATGCAAACACAAACTGAGTTTGTTTCTGAACACACATGTGACCTTTAAATTCCCTAAGAAGCTATCATTGATTGGGAAAGTGTAAGTTTTAGTTTTGCCTATCAAAGCTTTGCTTTCTTATTTTTTCTTGCTTAATATACATACCTAATCATGTAAAACCCAAACAAAAGCAACAACAACAAACAAAAACAAACGGAGATCCATTTCTTCTGGGATTCACTCCTTTCTCTATTAAATGAAAACAAAAATCCAGATGAATTTGATTGGTATGTATTCCCGTGATGTGTTGGTGTGGGTTCCTGTGAACACTGAAAGTAACTCATTTGCAGATGATAGTGTTTCAAGAGTGATCATATGCAATACTGAGTGGCAGTATTGAACTGCCTTACTTGAAGAAGTAAGGAGTGTCTGGCTAGAGACAAAGCCTGGGAAAAATGGGAGATGCTGATGGATGGAATGACTATGCAGGAGTCTCTCTGGAGGCACTAGTCCAAATTCAATAAAGTAACGCAGGCTGATGATGCACTGGCTTGGGCTAAGCAGGTTCAATTAATTCACAATTATAACAGATATGTATTAACTTTAGATATTATTTTTTGAACTAGGTCTAGGGAGCTTCTTCAGTAAAGAAACTTTGGAGAATACATGCATAGAGTAGAGAAGAAATACTTTCTGTCCTGTAAGGTTCTAAAAAGGAGCTAACTTTACAAGTTATGATGTGATTGCTCTACACAAAATCATGCCTGGACAAAATACAGAGAGAGCATGTGAGTGTTGGATACCTAGCCCCAACAAGTCTATCTGCAATACAACTTCTGCATTTAGGGATGAAGGAATGTCACAGAGAGTGATCAGAAAGATTGTTTGAGCCAGAGGGTAGGGGAGTCTGCTGTGACAATTTTTCTGCTTAGAAATGTTAGAAAACTCATGATATTACAACAATATGGTTGCCTAAACAAGACCTGAACCAGGACAACATCATACACATTCTAACACAGAAAGATGAATATTAGGGGAGCTCATTTCTGGACAAAGAACAATGTAGACAATTTGAAAATGATAAGAGCATGAGAGAAAGAGAATTAGTCTTTCCTAGAGATGTGTCCCAATTCCTTATCACATGTCAAGTGATCAGTACTAAAATTCTGCACATATACCCAACACTAACTATATACAAAGAGTTTTACACCAGGAAGTACGTCTTCTAGGGATATGGATGTAGGATAAGGAGAGAGGAGCTTGCAAAGAAAACTTGGCAAAGCAAATCCCTACAAGATCAACTTTATGTATTTTTAAGTGAAAGGATCAATGTGAATTTTACACGTGACTAAATTCTCCTCCTGTCCTTTATACTATCTGGTCTAATGGACTCACTTATTTATCAGTAATATGCCACATCTTAAAGATTGAGAACTACTGCCATTGCCACTAGCAGGTATATTGTTTTATAAGATTCAAAGTAAAGATTTGAAATGGCAGCAGGTATATGGGCAGGCTTTGCTCTACCTTGGGTAGTATTATTTCCCTTCAAGTTTCCCTGATCCTGCTTGGCATAAGACCACCCTGTGAGTCCTGACAGCTCCTGTCAGATTATTAATATTTCCCATGTATTCTCAGTGGGAGATTTTACAATCTGCAGAAGATCCTGGCACATATGTCTCAGCTCATTTCAATTTCCCCTCTCTGTGTAGTAACTGTGCATTCCTTTCCAGGTCCATAATTGAACATAATTCTGTCAGAATGTCTTTGCAAATTATTATTTACATGCTGGATTTTTTGAAAGCACTCCACCAACATCTCTTTAGAGTGAAAATCCAGGAAGATGTCTGAGTCACTGTGAATACAAAAGCATCCTGTATCCTAGAACATCGAAGTAGATGTTCCTTCCTGGACAGAGTAAAAAGTTTCTTTATCCAGCTGGTTCCTAAATCACTGTGAAGTTCTCCCTTGTCTACTCCCCAAAGATGTAAATTGTCTCATGAAGAGAACAGCAGGTAACACAGCTATAAATAAAGGCCACAGGGAAGTCACACTCTTGGTAGAAGCTAATGAAATTTCAGGAAAAATAATTAAAAAGAAAAAAAAACAGGCAAATTAAGATGATGATAAGAATCCACCTCTACAGTTAAAAGCACTTATCTTGTACTACCTTTGTTCTCAGCTCTGCACTGATTGATTGCCAGTCTTGCCAGGATACTGTTTTGATTATGTTAGATGGTGTTCAGGAATGACCATTCCAAATAATTGCTGGGATAGAAGTTTGAGCATTGTCTTAAGGTTTAGTTTCTGGTTCATGATCTACAAGCTTGAAACTCGTCAGCCCATCAGCAGGAAAACATAAAGTTGGACAAACTGATAGTAAAAAAAAAAAAAAAAAGAAAGAAACCTCCTTTGACTAATGGAATAATTTATCTTGGAATGAATAATGTTTTCCTCATAATGGTAAAACAGGCAGCTGGGTGTCAAGAATGACTACTTAGAGGTAAGGCATAGATGGATGAGGCAGAGCCTATCAGCTGAAGCCAATTCTGGTAAGAATGGCAAGACTTCCTTGATGGGTTGTGGAGGCATAGCACATACTAAGCCGATGGCATTCCCCTTCTTAGGAGATCCCTGTGCTTTCCCATGCCTCAGTTCTAGGAGCCCCATCAGGCCCTCGCTATGGATGTCTAAGACAAGTCTCCAACTTTAAGCAAAGGGCTTCGGTTTGAATGTGAATTGTCCCCATAGGATCTTGTATTTGAAATCTTGGTCCCTAACTCATACGGATGTTTAGCAGGCTGAAGAACAGTTTAGGATGTGGATTCTTACTGGAGGAAGTGGTTCACTGAATGTTGCTTCCAGAACTCCAGGAAACATGAACATTTCTTCCCATTTGGCTGTCACTCATGTCTCCATGGTGATGGATTGTGTACCTTCTCCAACTGTGGCCCAGGGTCAACCCTGACTTCCTGAAGTTGATTTTGTCATTTTACTGATAATGGTAACTAGTTTGTCAGGAGAGAAAAACAGTCTTGAAGTAATCTAATTTTCCCTATTATTTTAAAAGGTCTTTTGTTAGGGGAAAGAATTTTATGAGAGACTAAGCAACTGAGATTTTATCAAACCCTAACCAATCTAGAAAGTAGGAGAATTTACAGATTACTCTATCCCAAGTCTACTAAGAGCCTAAGATAGTTGTGAGACTTCTGGACACCACTCATCTACACACACACACACACACACACACACACACACATCAGTACTGTATACATGTGAGGTTACAAGTGTGGGTGCCATAGCCTTCAGGTGATGTGAGGGGTATCAAGTATGGGTGTCAAAGCCTCTTGGCGTGTGTGAGAAACACCAAAACAAATGCATGGCAAATATTCCACAAAAAGACACCAGGAGACAGGAAGCCCTTAACACTACAGTAACAGTGGGTAAAATAGTCTGAAGTTGAATCAAATAATGTGAAACCCACTGTGCAGCTATTCACATGAATTCCTGCTCTCATTTAGTCGGTTTGATATTTGACCTCTGCAAAATGAAGATAAATCGTAAACAAAGCCTGATGAAAGGCAAAACTGGAGGCTGAAGAGACAGAGCAACAGCCAGAAAMAATTTTGTATAGGGCAGGATGTGGGGTTTCTGAAAATAGCTGTGATTAATAAAATGAGAATAATAACATGGAAAATAGGCAGTATAAAGAAGAGATGAGTGTACCGGCAGGGGTAGAAACTAGTAAGAGAACTAGAATGACATGCAAAAAAACAAACAAACAAACAAAAACAAAAACAAAAACTTTGTAGCAAACCAAGGACCATATTTTGTGAGCCAAGACTATGACTCATTGATCTTGAAGGTGTATTACCAACAGCCACCATGATAAGAAAGTACATTGAAATGTGTAAAGCATGGTTTATAATATCCATCCATGAGTCCAGAGTGGATAATGGACCATGCAACACTGATTTAGTGAGAATATCAAAAGGAGAAAGCACACTTGGAATTGAACAGAAGGGATTCTCTAAGTACTAATGGCCTAGAATGTACCAGAACAGAGAYTCTTCAGACACAGAAAGCTCAGAGAATGCCCTGTAGAACATCCTGGCTACTCAGTTTGTATACCTCCTGCTGTTGAAGCAGCCACTTCCTTTCTCTGTGCATTCTGTCAAATGGAGTAGTCTTCCATTTATCATGTTATTAAAAGTTATGAATGAAAAGGCTATCTTTTTTCCACTGGATGTTTTCAGCTCCTTTGTCGAAGATCAATTGGCCATAGATGTGTGGGTTCAA
>BDUI01001530.1:72400-83059 GCA_002335545.1 Apodemus speciosus | reverse complement strand
AGAAACAATGAATTCATGAAATTCTTAGAGAAATGGATGGAGCTGGAGAGCATCATACTGAGTGAAGTAACCCAGTCTCAAAAAAATACACATGGCATGCACTCACTGAGAAGTGGATATTAACCTAGAATCTTGGAACACCATAGACACAATCCACCTATCAAATGCTCCTACAGGAAAGAAAATGTGGACCCAGGTTTTGGAAAGGCCCAATGCAGCAGTGCAGGGGAATGCCAGAACAGGGAAGTGGGAAGGGGTGAATGGGGGAACAGGAGGAGGGAAAAMGACATATGGGACATCTGGGGGGCGGAGAAATTGTAAAAGGGAAATGAAATGTAAATAAAGAATATATCCAATAAAAAAAGGAAAAAAAATAGTACCATATAGAGACTGTAGAGAATCATAGTGCCAAGTATCCTATTAAATAGTTTGAAATTGAAAAAAAAAAGAAAAAAGAAAAAAAAGTTATGAATGAGTTAATGCATAAAGGAATTAACGTACTCAGAACCACAGCTTGTTATTCTGAATTCTGTACTAACCATGCCATCTGATAATGTGTGATGTTCTATTTAAATTTAACAGACAAGCAAAAACCTTTCCATGCTACTATTTCAGTGAGCCTCTAGAAGGAATAATGGTCAAACTGAATTGCACTCAAATATTTGCTATTGGTTTTCTGTGTGTATGTAAGGAAAAATTCTACAGATTGCCACATTAAAAGATTTTGCTTTACAGAGGTGACTCTTCTTAAGAACAGAAGACAAGAAAAAACAAAAGCAACATACACAGAGATACACAGATACAGAGACATCAGACAGACACAGACACACAAAACACAGAGACACACAGCCAGAAACACGCATACATGCATACACACATGAACAGACACACACACTCTTACACACAGAGAGAAACAGATAGACAAGCAAACACACACAACCATTCACTGCAAGTATTTTCCCAAGTTCTGAATCTCATTCCTATTTTTTCTATAATATGCTATAAATCTATTGTGTTCCCTATATGTAAATCTTAGATAAGATAGCTCCACTTTTTTTGCAAAGTTCTTCAAGGGAGTTGAAAACAATGTAGGATTATGAGGGTTAGTAATGTGTGACAGACATAATTGATGGATGGTTTGTAATTAGTTATTCACACCCAAGTGTAAACAAATGGGCTGGAAATGTAGGCTCAAGAATTTTGAAGATTTACAAGATAAATTCACAAAACAATAAAGTTGGACAATAGGATATACTAAGAAAAAATAGTCAATTATGCTGATGTAGTAACTGTCATTAATATTCTTCATAAAAACCTGGAGAAACTAGATTATATTGGAATGAGTTTTGTGAAAAAAAAAAGAGAAAAGTTTGGAAAGTCCATCTTTTATTTCTAGGGCTCCTGTTTGTGGGTTCTGAGATTCCAAAATGTCACAGAGTGTTTCTGCCACCCCTGAAATTGAGCAGATGGTGGCATGTTCACCCAGTTCGACAAAAATTTTGAATGTATTAATGTATGGATATTTTCTAAAATACCCCAAACTCTGGCCTGAGGCATCATGAGGGTTGGAGATGGGGATGGGGGAACTCCTGTGTCGACTACTTGCTCTATAAACACTGTCACCTACCATGGCACTACCACTTTTGAAATTTTTTCTTATTACTTGGTTCCCATGTCATCTTGGGAATGGGAGGACTCAACTACTTGGGCTTTGATAAACTGAATCTACAGGGCACTGGCCTTGTCACCACAGCGCTCCTGTTATAGACCAACACAGACTTGCTGGTGCCAATATATTTTGCTGCTACTRTAGAATGGATGTGCCTTTGATCTACAAAGGTGAAAACAGGGTCTCCGCACCTGGCATCTGAAAAATGTGAACAATTTGTTATTGTTCTATTCTCAGCCTTTTGCCTAAAATCAAAGGGGAACAAAATTAAGTCTTGGGTCATTTTAATTGACAGACCATCTGATGAGGGACAATATGCTCTCAAAATATTTTTCTTGGTCTCACTTTCTTTTTTTCTTTTTTTCTTTTTTGGAATACATATGCAGGTTAAGCATTAAGCAAGGAAAAGAGAGCAAAGTATGCCAAATGCAGATAATAAAATTAAATGAAAGTAACAAATTTTATTTAATTTCAAATAATACATATTATGATTATTTTATTTGAAACACCACCCAATGAAGTAATAAAACTAACAACCTTGGGCATGAAATTAGATAGAAATTTGCCCCATTATTCTACCAGAAATTCTTGATCCCCTGTATAATTCAAAATTCTGTACAAAGTTTGAAGGTGTCAATCAAACTGAATGAAAGACATCAGTATAATAAATACATGTGCAGTTCATTTAACAAATCTAAAGAAAGTCTACAATGATGGTTGCTTCAAGATAGTTTAAATTAATGCTGTGMATGAATGAAATAATGATACACATGCCCTCAGATCCTCTGTAATGTTGATTTCCATAGTGGTGGGAAATGGTGACTTAATGATCCTGGGAAGTATGAGGGAAAGTTATTAAAGTGAATATGGGGAAGGCACATTCTAGGCAGGGCAAGGCAGCAATTACCATGCTAGAAAGGTAGGAAAGGAAGAGTGTGGGGTTTTACGAGATCTTACACAAACTCACTTTCTTATTACTCAGAAAGCAAGCAGAAAAATGAATGAAGGGTGTATGAATCAATGCCACGCGTACTGAAGAAATACAAAGAATTCTTCAAATTCTTTGAGGCTAAGACTTTTTCAAATAGAATAATAAACATCTATGATACAATTTTAAAATTTTTGCATGTTGGTGGTTTAATGGGGAAAAAAGTGAGTAAATGTATAATTTATAAGTCCAAACCAACTAACCAAACAAACAATCAGAGAAGAAATTGTAGACTCATTTAAGTTATGCAGATGAGATATTATAATTATTAGGAGTTAAGTCATGGTTTCAGTTTAGATACAAAAAGAAATAAATTCAAGGAGTACCTTGGAGTTTGCTTAGATAGAGGGCACTTATACAGGGTCAGTCGTGTCAAAATGTATAGGGAAGAAATGGAAGAGAAAATGGAGGTAGAAAATTATTTCAGTTTTATATTCCAGAAATGTTTAAGAAGGAAAGTTAAACATTTAGTTTATAAAGATGTTTAATTATGCAAGGGGAATGCACAGGTGGGCAGAGGTTAAATGTTTTAACTGAACCCTATTCAAATAAAGACCTGAATTACATAGAAAAAACATGTAAGATGCTGTGATGAGATGAGAGAAGTCGATGAGAGATGAGATGAGAGTCATCAATTACCTTGAGTACTGTGTTTCTGGAACACAGGCATGGGGGATTCTTAATTAACAGGGTGGATAGTATCTCCTGCAGGTGAAATCAAGTGCAGATCATCAAACATAAGCCTGTCACCACATGCCTCTCTCACCTACGAAGCAGGAAGCCTCTCCCCTGTGAGACTACCACCAAGTCATGACCACGAGGGAAGTGAAAATCCCAGACACCSGCTTAGAACATGTAATTCTTCCTGATACCTCACCACCTCCTGAATGTGGGAAAATGATAAATCACAGCCTTGCTGATGACCAGTGAGCACTTTCCAGCTTCTAGCTCTCACTGGGCTTGTTCTTCTGCTCAGTTGTTTGTCATCTAAGATACCTAGTGTGTCTTAGACTTGATGTTTACTGTGAAGCAATCTAGCCACCTAGATGACATGGACTTTTCCTTTAGATCACTAGAGAGCTGACCTATTTGCCCTGGCAATGGCTGCTGCCTGGTCTTCAGTTGGCCTCTCCTCAGTTTCCCCCACCCCTCTCACCTAGGGAGTAGTATTGGACCCACACTGTGCTACAGTTTAGGTGTACAGAATGAAGGGGGATACGGACTTGCCACACAGGGGAACATACAAAACTCTCACTTATGTTTCCCACATGTGAGCTCTCCTTGAAAGCACTCGCTTAGTGCACATGTTTGTATTGTTTAAGTCACGACATTCACCCCTCTATTTTTTTTTCCTCAGTTCTGGAAACCAGCATACGGATGTGATAATGTACCATGTGTGCATTATTACCCTCGCTGTAGGTGTCTATTGATAGTGTGCATTCTTCTATGATTCTAGAATGGAACAGAAATATTGTGGTTAGTCTATAACCTACTTGTAACYGAGGAAAATATTGTAAAAAGATTTTATATTCTTCATCTGCAGATTAATGTTTCCTGTGTTTTAAAAGACAAGTTACCCAAGAGCAGATGAATGGCATAAAACATTTAATTAAAGTCAGCCATAGCCTGCTGGCAAGAAATGACCTTACCTTCAACTCAAGACTGGGACCAAAAGCATCTATTGTTTTCATTTGAAAGGAATTTAGTGAGGAATACTGTTACTTAGCTCAATTCATAGAACATTTATTGTGGAGTAGGGTGTTTCTAGGCCAGCAAGGGTTTTCTAGTGTGACTATGAAAGAACTGTGCCTAATAGAGTTCTATGGTCCAGACAAGCCTGTGCCACAGGCCATGATGCATGCCATGGGGGAAAGCAGTAGCTGAGGATGAAGTGTCAAGTTAGACATAGTAGGAAGACTTCAGGCGTGCTCCAATGGGCAGGCATATGTTACCTGGGAGGTAAATAATGGGCTTTATTTCTAGCAGGAAGTGGAGCAGTCACTTTCAGCAAGTCTGGGAAATGTGTCTAGCTGAGGTGTTCCACTGTCAAGTGGGTGAGTACCCCACTTCTTCCTTGCACACATCCTGGTTCAAATGATGGTCTCCCTGAGGGAGAGCACTGATTCTTCCACACCACTTGTCACCTCTTCTTTGAATCGTTTCTCTCCCGCAGAACTTCCTATGAAGCTCTCTGTCATCTTTATCCATGCTTCACATCCATCCCCTTCATTTGAAACCTCGCCGTCTGCCACAGTTTCACTTTAGACAGTTCTAATTTCATGCTATGTGGCATGAACAATCTCATAAGCCGAGTGTCTCTCTTCTAAGCTGCAGGTTATTTACTAAACTCGATGTAGACTAGAAGCCTTTTACTCACAAGCTTATCCGTGCCCATACCCCACCAAAGTCTTTACATTTGCTTTGCGACTCCCTTTCTAACTCTCAGAAGCAGTCCTCTGTGGTCTGGTCTGACTTGTCACCTTCAGGTCATTCATTTTGTTCCTGGCTACTTAAGATCATAAATACCAGTGTTATTTATTTTAATACTGTGATCCTCTTTAACACATATACACACTCACTTTTGCATACACAAATCCAAATAAACACACATAATTATGTACACACCTATGCATATACAGGCACACAATTATGCTCAGATACAACTATGCATACACAGACACACAATAATGTACACAAAGACAAACATACAACTTTGAACACACACAAACCTGCACATGTATATACCCAAATCCTGCATACACAGAGACATGAATACTACACTCACACAAACCTACACACATATCTACACACATACATATACATAACACACTCATGCCTGCACGTATATATATACACACAAACATACACACATATACATACACATACACACATATGTACACTCACATACATATACATAAACACACAGACATATACATGCACACTCAAACATGGACAAATACATTGCACACATGAATGAATACCCTAAGGCACACATAGGTATGAAAACATATATATTATGTTACACAGTCATAGTCACACACATATATACCTTCACATACACATGTGTAAGCACACATGCACACACAGATACTCATACATGGTACACATGTATCCATGTACACAGGCTCACACAATGCCTTTAAATGAATGATTCACTTTCTTACAATTCCTACTTGCCATTTCACTGAGCTAACATCTCTGACTACTTAAGACTTGCCTTAGCCTGGCAGTGGTGGCGCACGCCTTTAATCCCAGCACTTGGGAGGCAGAGGCAGGTGGATTTCTGAGTTCGAGGCCAGCCTGGTCTACAGAGTGAGTTCCAGGACAGCCAGGGCTATACAGAGAAACCCTGTCTTGAAAATACCAAAAAACAAAAAACAAACAAACAAACAAACAAACAAAGACTTGCCTGGTCATGATAAGACATTTCAAGCAGGAAGAAGGAGAAGAGGGCTCTTATGTGGATAGATGTTAATATCTTTGATACCACTCATCCAAGGTGACAGCCACCCTGAGATAAGGCATACTATCCTGGCAAGATCCACTCAATGTGATTATATCCACACAGGTGATTATTACATTAAGGGACTGACTTGCTCAACCAGAGCCCCTACAGCTGGGATGCTTTCTCATGGGATGGCAAATTGTTCTTTCTGCCCCAAGAGGAGTAGGTAACCTTTCTTGTTACCTGATATGATTCATAACATTGACTTATTTGTTGAAGTGAAGCTGAAAACACATTTAATTGAGGGCTTTGCTATTTTTCCTTTGGTGGGTGGGACAAATAAAACCACAGGAGAGTTTGGGTAACCTTAAAAGTTTTCAAAATGCAGTTACATTTGTTTAAAAAAAATTAAATAAAACCAAAGTAAAAGGTAGCTATGAGGTAGCCGGGAGTGACTGTCAAGAGTGAGTGTAGATGATGGTTTTTAATGTGCCTTGCGTTGTCTGTGAGAGACTCAGAAGAGATATCAGACTGACCCTATATACTCACTACCATTCCTACAGTGAGAAAGGGGGGATTCAATATACCTCACATTGTCCTCTATTTGTAGAGAATAAAAAGTTGGCTTTGTTGACTCACATTAACTTGACAAATTAAATTGCATTCTTTAAGTCCAGAAGAATCCATGAAGGCAGAGGCATTCCCGTGGTAATCCCCTCTCATTCCACATGTGAAACTCTCTCAGTAACCACACAGCATTAACTGCCTCTCTGAGGAAGTCAACAGGAAGCAATGTGTTGCTGCCATGATATTAAATATTTCAATTATGAAGACACCAAAATTTTAAATCACTGTGAAAAACAGATGCGGAATGTGTTACAGCTCTTCTGCATGTCCCTTGGCCCCACTGGCTAATTCTTAAATGAACAAATGTTGCTTCTTTACTTTTTCCTCATCCCATAATAAAATACATTATTTATCCTCTATAGAGACTGTTGGAGCATGCATCAAGACTATCATTGATTTGGAAATCTCTCTCAGACCTGTCATCAGCTGGAATTTAACCTGGAATGAATGCCATCCTGTGCACTTCTTCATATTCTGATTTGGTAAATTAGGTCTTTATTAGATAGTAAATAAATCCCTGTGAGTCAGAGTGGGAAAAGCTGAAGTAAGTGGAAGACCAAATGAAATGGGAGAGAATTAGCCCGTGTTAATATATTACCTGTGAGTGTTGATTGGGGAAAATGTATATATATTTAGGAGTTAGTATTCCACACTAATTTTAGTTTTCAATCAATATAAAATAAGGGTTGTTAATGCACTGTTTTAATATGTGTTATGAGTAAAACAAGACCAAGTACTGAAATTATTAACCTTGTATATACCCAGAGACAACAGCATCATAGCAGCTTGTAAAGGTTCAACATTGTTCTAACTGGCAAAATGTTGTGGGGTAAACTGCAACTCAGCTCCTCTTACAGCAGTCACCAGAGCTGATGGGATCACACATGCATTCTGCTGTCCTGTCTCTCCTGGCATGATCTTGCCAACACTAAAGGCACGGGAGAATAAGATAGTGCAGAGGCCCATTACAAATCTTCTGTTGCCCCTGCACTCGCTCCTTCCCCTCCTGGTAGACCTTGCTGGGCAGCATTCTTTGGTAGCCTAGCTGACACTAGATCGCTGACCTCTGCTACTCGAAAAGACTTTAATGGAAACTTYGCCTCATGCTAAGATGAAATGGCTTTTTGGCAGCTGTGGCAGATTTTGAAGAATAAGAACAATCACAGTTGGAAGAAGAAAAGAAGTATTCTGTACCTTAACTCCTCAGCTGCTTTTCATTATCCACCAAGCCCACATTTATTACAAAGAGGGTAGCCAGGAGACAGACATTGATAGGTCTCTGTGCTCAGAAAGAGAAAGGTTGTACTTGATAAATTCTACTTTTCATCTAGATTTGAGTTCAAATGACCCTTAAATCAGTTTGAATTAAATGGCAAAGATCTAGGAGTCAACTCAGGAAGACCTCTGACTTTCCTCGTTATCAGATTGCTCAGCTCTTATGTCTATCCTGAGCCTAATGAAATTGTGGGTTTTTCCCCCTAGCTCATTAAAAGAAACGAACAGTTCTATGAATCCCTAAAGTTATATAAATACAAATCATTTCAAACTGTTTTCATGCTATGACTTACATATTTATATTTAACAAGGTTCTGTATAATGTCCTGAAAATTTAAAGTGTGTCTAAACAAAGAAAGAGGCTATACCTATGGGCCTGACCTAGGAGAAGTTCTGTGTGAGTTTGTTTTTTAAGTTTTCATAGATAGGAAATAATTGCATTAAAATTCTTCAGCTCATTTATTATTTCTCCTTTTTTATAGTTTGAAGTATTCCTTCAGTGCTGGTAAGATGGATGAAATTCTTGCTATCATAATTTTCTGAAAATATTCATGCCAACACAAGAGAAAATGTAAAACAACAGCAGAAGGTTGGAAGGCCCCCTTTCACATACATACGTAAAAGGATCTCAAGCAACCATAGACAAATAATGCTGATAAATATCCAGCTTCAATAAATATTAAAGAACCACAATGTGTTTCATACTATCAAAATCTATAAATATGCTGGTACTCAGCAATTTTACATAAAAATTATTGCACAAATAGTTATGCAGGCATGACATGTTCGAGTTTAGACTTGAATACAAAGGCTAGCTTGTTTCTATGGCCCATTAGCATTCAGAGGAAGAAAGCTGTTTTCCAAAAGGGTAGACCCACAGACATTTTGGGTTATGTTAAGAAATTAGTAAGACAGAGTAAAGATAAATAGCATTAGGGAAAAAAATCTGTCTATGAAGAAAACCAGTTAGTTCCATTCAATGAAATTTCAATAAACAAAATCAAAATGACAGAGAGCTTGTACTAAGAAAAAGGCTGCTTGTGGCAGGAGCGGGCCCCGACTCTTTACCTGTGGAGGAAACTTTGGATATATTTGTCTGATTGACATGAAATAGGCTAAGTCCTTTGTTTGAGAAAATGGTAATGTAACTCTAGATCCTAGCCAAGGGATTGGGAAATGTGGTCATATTTGAGCATATGACAAAAATGTTGATAAATAATTGTGCTATCATAATTATATGCCTATCCTTATATTAGATCTATCACATAGAAGCGCATAGTAAAAATACAGCTTCAGGAATTTAGAAGAGTAGAGTAGCTGAAGAGATGTCTTAACAGGTTCAGAGTTGCACAGGCCTGGAAAGATGGCTCAGTGTTGAAGAGAACTTGTTGTTCTGGCTGAGGACCTGAATTCACTTCCCAGTACTCATGTCTTGGTCAGCTCAAAATCACCTATAATGTCAACTCCTAGGTGATTTAATGCTCTCTTCTGGCTTCTGCACACATCTGCACATACCTGTGCTTATATACTCACATATGTATGTACATACATATAAACAATAAAATAATGAGAATACATATTAAAGATCAATTAAAGGATACAGTATGTTTACACTTGTATGCGTGTTGATGCTTAATACAGCATAGAGGTGAATAAATRTAACACAATACCTCCATGAAGTGGAAAAGGACAGCAAGGAAAGTACAAACCACAGTCTCTGCCCTACAGATTACAAACATTTTCTACAACTTTTAGAGCTAAACAGTCAAAATGTGTATCTATTTTCATCACTGAAAGATACAGGAAAGACCTGTCCAACCACATAGTGCTATGAAAGCATCACTTGGGGAGTTCTGCTTGCATTTTACTTACTAGAACTGAAATGGAGTACCATTCCCATCCATGGAAATCTGTATGCACGAGCAACCTCTATTGTTTCACGCACTCAACAGATTCCCTTGAAATGCTCCTACCAGGGCAGCCAGAGTTCCAGATGCCGAAAAAACAGATGGGGGAATGTGTAAGTAGACTGTTTCCCCGTGAAGCTGAACATGGTTCAGGGTGGAAAGGAACAAGAAGCAGAATGTATCCAAGGTTGGTGGGAAAACAAACCAAGGAAGAAGCACGTAGCTAACAGGATGATGATAGTTCAAGATTTTAGAAATTTAACAAGGGTCATGAACCAGAAGGATGTGAGATGGGGAGAGATGTAAACATTGAGAATTAATACTATACACAGAGGAGGAYAGTAATCAATCAAACGAGCAAACAAACAAACATAAACAAAAGCAAAAGCACCAACCTTGATGTAGGAACCATTGGCAGAGGGACATCACTCAAGACCATAGGCCTCACACATCTTTCTAATAATCACTTTCACTTTCAGCAAATGCTCACATTTTAACTGAAATAAAATGGTAAGTTTGCAGCACACATTGGGAGTGTCGTCTTACCATGGAGGTGTATGTTCTGTACAAGATTAGAGTCATCTTTCTGTCATCTTTGGTGAAGTCCTAATGCTTTTTACATTTTCACTGTACTTCTTGTTAGCTCGTGTGACAATGTTATCAACTGTCTGTAATTGATGACTAGGTTCTCTATGCCATTGAGTCTGCTGCCTTGTCATTGATTGCATATGTTCATTTACAGCAATCA